>JASAMX010014162.1:0-29395 GCA_030248175.1 Microlaimidae sp. YZB2_3 | reverse complement strand
ACAGGGCACACCACAGACACAAACACACACATCATACACACAGAGGCTAAAGTCCTCCCAATAGCAAAACACATCCAACTCCACGCAAAACAAGCAAAATTGGCGGCCATGTACACAAACAACCCACTTAATTATTTAACACAACAACCTGCACCCAGCAGGCTCAAAAAGCAAACAATATTTCACAACAACAACTACACAACAAACATACCTACAGACATACACAACAAAACTTACAAAGCACTAAAACAACAAATCCACACAAACACAGTCACAAACCACATAAATAACACTCCAATAAACCCAATACTTCAAACAAAAGCACCAGCAATAAGCAACGAGGAAGAAAATCTTCCTCGCGGGGTCAGGAGAACCCTCGCCCAACTCAGGGCAGGGAAATCTCCTTTCCTCTACTCCTACCTACACAAAATCAATCCAAAACAACACACATCACCAAACTGCCCGCTATGCAAAACACAAACACACACAACACAACACCTTTTTACATGCACACACATCAATACGACACTGGGACCAGAGGACCTTTGGGCAAACCCCGTAGCGGTTGCTGAGCTCCTCCGGGAGTGGGAAGAGGGGGTGAGCAAGGCGAGAGGTGTGCCGGACGGACCCATCCAAGGTTGATAGAAACCTTGGAAACTGGCAAACTCAACAAGGAACCAAAACATGTGTTTTATAAAATCAAAAACCTGGAACCTGAACCAGAATATCGATTTTAGCCCGGAACATCTGGAACCCGGAACCAGAACGGCCCATCACTATTTAGTAGTAATGGGAATTTCCTGTTCCGGGTTCCGGATGTTCGGGGCAAAATTTGGAATTCCAGTTCTGGTTCATGTTACGGATTTTTGGAAAATCTCAATTCCAATTCTGGTTCTGGTTCTGGTGTTCTGGGGATATCTCGATTTAATAGGCTGTTCTGGTAACAGGTTCCGGATGTTCTGGGCAAAATTTAGAATTCCAGTTCCAGTTTCTGTTCTGGATTTTTGGAAAACCTCAATTTCGATTTCTAGGGGTTCTGCAGTTCCGCTCATCACCCAGCAGTTTTAACCCGGTTTTCCAACGAAATTAAGGTGCTTTGACAGTTGCTAACGCACTTTTCAATTGAACTGTATAAAAATTATTTTTTACATTGGATTCATTCATTAATTCCTAAAGGGGTATAATCTTGTATATTCTGCTGGATATCCACAACCAGTCGATGAAATCCCAAATCACATCGGCTATTTTCCTTCGCACTATTTCAGAAGTGAAGATCATCGCGTACAGATTGCAAATACTGTTCACATCGCAGATGAAGAAAAACAACAAAACGTTGTCGCCGTAAATGGTCATTTTTCCTTGAAAAGCGTTGTACTGAATAAACCAACAGGCGGAAAATATAGTAAGTACGACGGCCAAAAAAAATCCGAAAATCGTCAGTTGGATTTCAATTTTTTGAGCATCTCGCCTAGTCGTCCACACTTTGCGAACATGATAAAAAACAACAGCGTACATAATAAGGATAGTAACCGATCCACACACCGCCAAAAAACCCAATAAAAACTGGTAACTGTTGGATAGTGGATTGGCGTCAATATACATAGCAACTTTGGAGCTCCCTGGGTACTGCATATTTATTATTGTGTGTCAACAACCACCATCTAACATAAAAATAAAAAGATGAAGCTGACTTTCTAAGGTGAACTAATTACATACACAACACTCTAGGGGTGAAGTAAAATTAAAATGTTCTGAGAGCGCTGAAACTAAAATTATTATTTTTGAAATAAAAAGCAAAACAAACATTTTGCTGTTAAAAAAACAAAACTATTTTTATGTTTATTTACTGTCTGGAACATGTTGCAAAGGTACATAAAGACTCAACCAAGGGCGTCAAATATTTACGCGCGTGTGCAGGAAAAAAAATTCAAACACTAATTATTTTTTTATAATTATTTGGATGTTTGTTGACGTTTAGGACCTGTGGACGATATCCTATAGTTAGAATGACGACTCCTGGAATGGCGAAAAGAAAGGCAAAAGTTGTGCTAGACAGAAACCACAGTAGCAACACCCATTTTCGCTTCCAAAACTAAAAAATATAATTTTCTTTAATTATGGCGTATATTATCTCTCTCTCTCTCTCTCTCTCTCTCTCTCTCTCTCTCTCTCTCTCTCTCTCTCTCTCTCTCTCTCTCTCTCTCTCTCTCTCTCTCTCTCTCTCTCTCTCTCTCTCTCTCTCTCTCTCTCTCTCTCTCTCTCTCTCTCTCTCTCTCTCTCTCTCTCTCTCTCTCTCTCTCTCTCTCTCTCTCTCTCTCTCTCTCTCTCTCTCTCTCTCTCTCTCTCTCTCTCTCTCTCTCTCTCTCTCTCTCTCTCTCTCTCTCTCTCTCTCTCTCTCTCTCTCTCTCTCTCTCTCTCTCTCTCTCTCTCTCTCTCTCTCTCTCTCTCTCTCTCTCTCTCTCTCTCTCTCTCTCTCTCTCTCTCTCTCTCTCTCTCTCTCTTTCTCTCTCTCTCTCTCTCTCTCTCTCTCTCTCTCTCTCTCTCTCTCTCTCTCTCTCTCTCGCCCTCTCTCTCTCTCTCTCTCTCTCTCTCTCTCTCTCTCTCTCTCTCTCTCTCTCTCTCTCTCTCTCTCTCTCTCTCTCTCTCTCTCTCTCTCTCTCTCTCTCTCTCTCTCTCTCCCTCTCTCTCTCTCTCCCTCTCCCTCTCCCTCTCCCTCTCCCTCTCCCTCTTTCTCTCTCTCTCAATATTTTAAACGTTTAATGCAAGTTAGGTAAATGTTTTAAATGACATGATGTTTTTTAGAAAACAGGCCAACACCTACCTGTTCGCCGAATCTTGGAATCAATAAAATAGTCAGTCGATTTACAGCAATAATAAACACACTAGTTACTTGATTAGAGTATGAAACAAAAGCTAAATAGCAGAATAATGATCCAAATGTATAACCCGAAGAATCTCGATACAAATTCTAAAAAATATAAAACTTCAACAAAATTTTGCTGTTGTAAGTCTAAAATCTAATTATTGGAAAAAGTTATACCTACTTAACATAACAAAATTTTATGTATGTATGTCGTTTTATATATGTATGTCGCACCGCAAAATCAAAATTCGTCATGAAATAAAAAATTTTAACCCATTTTTTAACGATGATATTAAAAAAAGTTTTCTAAAAAT
The DNA here is from genome assembly GCA_030248175.1 of Microlaimidae sp. YZB2_3. Lineage (NCBI taxonomy): Eukaryota > Metazoa > Nematoda > Chromadorea > Desmodorida > Microlaimidae > Microlaimidae sp. YZB2_3. The sequence goes on along the minus strand of JASAMX010014162.1, from coordinate 26,218 downwards.
TTTTTATCATTTTTTAAAATTTTTGTGTAAAAAGTGTTTTGGGCGTCAAATTTTAAATAAAAAAGTTAGCAACCTTATCTCCAAAGTCAAATTGGAGTAAATGAAGTATCATTGGAAAGCTTATATATTAAAAAATGTCGTAAGACGTTAAATTTAAAAAAAAATTACATAGACGTTTTTTTACTGGACAACGCATTTTCTTTAAAAAGGATAGGGAATCTTCTCGCCAAACACAAAACTTATTTAAATAAAAAAAGTATTAAATAGCTTATATTTTGAGGAATGTTTTAAATGAATTTTTGAATTAAAAAAACCAAAAAGGAGATTTTTATTATGGAAAACTGATTTTGACCAAAAAAGCCTTTGAATTTTGCCAAAAATTTTAAGCAAAAATGCATAAAAATATTAAAATATTTAGTTATTTCCGTCTAAACAAGGAATACAAATGATATTTATCGAGATAGGTGAGCTGTAATAATTAAACGCTCAGCTATAAATGAAAAATCAAAGATGAATGATATCACTAATTACTTATTTATGTGGCAAAACAATTGTTGTTGTTTTTTTTCAAAATGATTGTTGTGCTACTAAATAGAAAATAGACATGGTGCTATTTCTGAACAACCACCCTCTACAAAAATTTAATACAAAACCATTTTTGTAATATATTTTATTCACAGGAATTTTCATAACGGTTTGTGCGCGGAACCCAAACCGTTGTGACTGTCACAGAAAAATACGGAAAATCACGACAGTTAATTCAATGTACATAAAGGTCTCGAGGAGATTTAAAATAATATGTATATGACGTTTGTTAATGCAAAAAAAAACAATCATATTACAGAAAAATGACTTAAAAATAAAACATTTTATTTTAGAAAACAGCTCGTTGTGCTTAATATTTTTTCTTCCTGATTTTTTTCGGTCTTATTTAAATTATTATCAATTCTTCTCGAGACCTTTGTGTACATTGAATTAACTGTCGTGATTCTCCATTGATTTTTCAACGCAGTTAAAACTAAGACAAAATGAACTAAAAACCACACACATCCTTGGAATAAAGTAAAATGAAAGTTTAATTACCGGAAAAAATCCCATAAGTGGCAGTTTGCACTGAAACCAGGAAATAAAAGCGTGAGTCACATCGGAAAATGCCAGTAAAATCCACAAGTTAAAAAACGAATTCCTAAATACAGAGAAATTTTGACGTAATTTTTTGAAACGCACGGTTTTTTTATACCTTTTTTAAGTTAAACCAAAGGTGGATAATCTAATAAAGTATGTCACAGCGGTCTGTAGCAGAGTGCATCATAAAATCCAATTCGGCCGCATGTCCGGCCAGAAGCCGCATGTCCGGCCAGAAGCCGCATGTCCGGCCAGAAGCCGCATGTCCGGCCAGAAGCCGCATGTCCGGCAGAAAAACATGTAAAATTACAAAATAACAATTTAAAACCTTTTTAAATTTTTTAAAAACCTTTTTTAATTTAAAAAACCCACTTGAAGTGGATTCCAAAAAAGATGATATATTAAAATTGTTTGTCTTATTAATATCATCTTCTTGGACAATTTAAGCGGGAGAGTTCACATTATGTTTAAGTTCAATATCACTTTATTATAAAATTATCATTGCTTTTAAATAGTTTCTTAACTAAAACATTTTTTAAATCGTACATTGGAATCATAATAATTATGATTAATATATATTTAAAAACTATTTTTTGTGTTTTTTAATTAAAAACTTAATTAAAAAAGAAAAAAATTGCATTGTACTTTTAACTAAAGTATATAAAAACAAAGAAACTGATTTTTGTTTTATTTGAACTAAAAAAGGCAATTTAAGTTTGCCTTATTATTATTGTAATTCAATTCCGAAGTATAATGATTTGGTATAAATGAAATTTTTAAAATGTAGCGGTTAGAGTGGGTGGGCTTGCGGTAAACTTGCACCTCAATTTTACTTTCAAAGCGCTTAATAAGACTATCTAAAAATGGTAATGTACACGAAGACTCGAATTCATGGGTAAAACGAATTTTAGTAGACTTAAGAAAATCATGAAACTCGCCTAAAAATGCATTTAACAAAAACTCGTGGTCACCTTTGTCCGAGAAATTGGCCAGTAATAACGTAGTATATCTTTTAAAATGTGATGTCTGTGACTGTTTTTATGGAGGTCGTAACGAAACTTTTTGACTCGTTTTACTGAGCATAAGCGTGCTGTAAGTAGTTCAGCCAGTGATTCTTCTTATTCTGGCGTTTCATTACATTCTAGGATTACTAAGCATAGTTTTAGCTTTTTTAAAATTCTTGCTTTTGGTAACAGTTTTTATAGTCTTTGTTTTGAAGAGGCGTGTTTTATTTTAGCTAATAAAAATAATCCTATAACTTGTTAAATTTTCATTCTGTAGAAATTTCAAACTTTGTTCCGAATGTTTTACTTAAAAATTATTCTTTATAAAATTTTTTAATTATTATTTTGTAATTTTATATGTTTTTCTGACAATTAATTGTTTAGTAATTTAATTCTGCTTTGTTCAAACTGTTAGTGGCCGGACATGCAGCTTCTGGCCGGACATGCGGCTTCTGGCCGGACATGCGGCTTCTGGCCGGACATGCGGCCCGAATTGGATTTTATGATGCACGCTGCTACAGACCGCTGTGACATACCTTTATTAGATTATCCACCTTTGGTTACACTAAAAAAAACAATAAAAACACTTTTGAACACTATGATAGAGTAAATTTTTAAAAAGAGAACAAAGAAACCTATTTTTCGTACTAAGAAAGCAAAAAAACAGGGATGCAAAAAGTTAGCAACTCAGAACAGAAACATTCAGTAATAATTCATAATAACTCAGTAAAAAAACATAATCATTTTGTACGTTATATTAATTTTTTTTGGTTTCGCTAAATTAGGCTATTTTCTTGTCATTTTTACTTTTTTAATCCCTGTGGATAAACTGCATGTATTGATTTAGTACTATGCATTAAAAAGTTAAAAGGTTTAAGAAAATCAGATTAGACTATGTGACAAATCATAATCTGAGTTTTTAGATTTAGATGGGTATTATTTTTAGTTTTATCCGCTGAAGGAAGACGTAGTCTTGTTGAAGATTAGTAGATTTTTTTCTTCATTTGTTTATTAAAATATTTTGAATAATTTTCTGACTTTTTTCTTGTTGTTCCTCTGGCTGAATAACATTTATGGATTCGACCACATTTGAGTCCTGCCACATTTGAGTCTTTACAAAAAATCTCACATTTGAGTGCTGGGAAAAATGAGTTCACAATGCAATTCCGCGAACGTTGCTATCTCATTTGAATCCTGCCACACTTGAGTCCTGGGCGCTGTTTTATAAAAGTTACAAACATTCGATTTCTTTGTAAAATTCCATTTTTTTTTCTGTAAATTTCCCTACTTTCTTTGTAATTTTTAAGATTCAAGAAACTTCGTTCTTTTGCCAGCGGAAACTTTGCCGCGCTCACATTTAATTGGTCAACGCGAGGGATTTTTAAAAGATGGCGGAAAAAAAGATGTTTAAGTTTTTTTCAAGTTTACTATCAAACACAAAGTAGGGTTGTTTTTGTTGAATCAGCCCAAGGTATGCATAACACAATGATTATCAAAGTTGCAAAGAAATAACTGACATTTACAAAGAAAGAATGGACTTTTACAAAGAAATTGAATGTTTGTAACTTTTATGAAACAGTACGCTGGTAGGAATTGAGTTCATTTGATTTGGCAAAACGATTAATAAACGTTTAAAAGAATGTTCTAACTACACTTGCACCATCAAAAAACTAATCGTAAAACTAGTCACAACCACAATATTGTTTAGGCTGGTTTTAATTATTTTTGACTTGCGAAATTTTTCTATCGTTGTTGTTTATTCCTTAGGGACAAGCTAAAACGATTTGTCACAAGAACTAAAAATGGCTATGGTACTTGCTGGTGACAGTTTTAGTGATATTCAATTAAAAATAACATTTTTAATAATCAAGATATTTATTTTAAAAAAATACTGACAGCAACTTTTACTGTTTAGCGTTTAGATTCTTTTTTTAATTTAATGGTGATGTACGTTTGTGACAATTGTAATCATGGGTGGCGCGGGAGCGCCACGGGGCGATTTAGCCCCGTGGCGCCGCGCCAACCATTATTAGAGAACGTGGGTAAATTTTGAAATTCAGAACCTTCTTCTTCTTCTTCTTCTTCTTCTTCTTATTATTATTATTATTATTATTCCAACGCTCCATCCTTAAAAGCGATATTCCTCATTCGTTACTGATTGATCAAAAATAAACATGGGCTCATAAGAAAGAAGAAGGAATTACGCAACTTTCTTAGGAAGCACTTTTTTGATTTAGGTCCTTGTTATCGATTTATTGATCAAAATAAAAAATTTGAAAAATAGACAAATAAAAACTCCCAACCGCACAATAACAGCCTTTTGGCAACAATAAGGATTGTACAGAGCAGACAACCAACATCCCCTCATAAAAACCGCACAAAAAAAGCAGACCGTTTTTAATTGGTGGCAGAAACGGAACCAGTTCCCAGCGCCATCTGCTTCAACCGCGCGGAAATCGGCGAAAACAACAGAGTACTTTTTTTAATTCTTGCATTACTGATGACAAAATTAATTCAAAGTTTTATTTATTAAAAAATAATAATAAGCGTCGGTGGCGCGGGAGCGCCACGCGCCGGTAGGTAATCATCGGTGGTGCGGGGGTGCCACACTGCAATTTAACCCACCGCACCGCGCCAACTATACTTAGAGAACGTGAGTAAATTTTGTAATTCATGTTCATCATCTTCTTATTATTATTATTTTTACTTTAGAATTATAATTGCAATCATTAGCGCACGTCATCGCGCCAACTATATTTAGAGAACGTAGGTAAACTTTGTCTGGAGCGCCACTGCACCGCACTAACTATAATTAAACAACGTGGGTAAATTTTGTAATTTAAATTCATCATCTTCTTATTATTATTTTTTATTTAAAAAAGTATATCTCGGCAACGGAATGATTATAAACATATGTCATTGCGCAGCTAAAACTATATTTTATTAGGCTATTTTTTTAATTTAATTCAAAAAAAGTGGTAGACTAGCCTTGAAAAATGCTCTAAGAATAGAGCAGGAAAAAGGGGCGATTTTTCCCCGGGCGTATGTTTAGACAGAAAAAATGTGGACTAGTCTGAGATGGACATTATGTGGACTATAGAAAATTTGCATTTGGTTTGGCCAGCTGCTCACTAAATAAAAATTTCTACCATATGATAATGATTTGTTTATACATTGATCTAATCACACAGCACTGTTGCATTTTTTTTAGTTTGATGAAATGTCAATTGAAAAAATTATACTCACAGCAATCTTTGACAAGCGCGAAATCGCCACTTTTTCAAATTTATAGTTGTTTCTTACACATACAAATATAATCTTCAAATTGAAAAAGTGGCGATTTCGCGCTTGTCAAAGATTGCTGTGAGTATAATTTTTTTCAATTGACATTTCATCAAACTAAAAAAATGCAACAGTGCTGTGTGATTAGATCAATGTATAAACAAATCATTATCATATGGTAGAAATTTTTATTTAGTGAGCAGCTGGCCAAACCAAATGCAAATTTTCTATAGTCCACATAATGTCCATCTCAGACTAGTCCACATCTTTTCTGTCTAAACATACGCCCGGGGAAAAATCGCCCCTTTTTTCCTGCTCTATTCTTAGAGCATTTTTCAAGGCTAGTAAGTAACCTTAAAATTGTACAAAATAGCACTAAGCAACTTTGCATAATTATAAGTTGTGATATAGCTCTCCTTTTGCGTTAATTTTAAACTATAATTTTTATTACTGTTTTGGCTTTAGAATAAATATTAAAATATAAATTTAAAAAAATTAAATAAGCAGCACTTAGTTTTTTATTTCAAAAGGATTTTTTTTAGTTTTAGTATAAGGTTTTAACCATTCCAAATAATTAAAATGGACCACTTGGTTGTTGTTCAAAATTAGAAAGTGTTTATTAATGGATCGAAATTAATAAAAATTAATTTAAGTTTTAAAGTATTATCGGAAATTTAAGGTCGTTTAAAATATGCCAAAATATTTTAAAATAAAATTTTTAAAGGGTTTTGGCAAAAACTTTGCGTTTTTTATTTCAAACTTTCAGACGACATTTCGGTTTAGTTTTTTTTAAATTTTTCTTTGTTTATAAAAAATGTTATTTATTATCATAACTATGGATAAAAATAAAATGTGCGGATCCAAAATTTTGGACTCGCAAATAATTCAAGAGTTTTTTGATGGTTTAATGTCTATGGGGATTACTATTATTATTTTATTTTTTTACATTACAACAGTTTCTATTATATACTTGTTTTTACCTTTACAGAGTTTTGGACTAAAGAAATGAAATTTTAACAGGCTTATTTAAAAAAGTTTTTGTAAAAGTTATAGTTCTCTAAATGTGGTTAAACTTATGTTATTTTTTTCAACTTTGGTGTCGTGACTTTTATAACAGACGACCCCTTGTTCTATACATGCGCAGGTTTCTAAGTTTGGTAGCAAATTTTCTCCAAAAAGCTACTGAAACTGAAGTTTTGTTGTGTTTTTGGGATCAGTTCTCAAAATGATATAATTATGTTCAATGCAGATAATCTAAAGCAAAATTTTATGTTTTTTGGTTGAAAACTTAAGTTTTGTAAGGTATTAATTTGTTTTAAATAGCAAAATATTTCGATAAATCTGTTACAAATTAAAAATTTTTCCTTTAATTTTCAATATTTTGCTACATTGTGATATTTTGTGATGAAAATTGCGTAAAAAAAAATTTTTGCATTTTAATTTTAAAGCTAAAACATCAATAAGGAGAAGCTATATCACAAATTATAATAACATATTTAGCAGCTTAGTGCTAATTAATGCAAGCTATTTTGTACATAGTTGTAAGGGTATTGGAACGGAAAAAAGGGTCATATTACAATTGTCATAAACGTACATCACCATTAAATTAAAAGAATCTAAACGCTAAAAAGTGACACTTGTTGCCAGTATTTTTTTAAAAATTAATATACTAATTATTAAAAATGTTAATTTTGATTGAATATCAATAAAACTGTCCCCACCAGAAGTACCACAGCCATTTTTATTTTTTCTAACAAATCTTTTTAGCTTTTGTGGGAAGAAATAAACAACTAATAAAACGTAAAAAAAGTTCGCAAGTCAAAATAACTTAAAACCGGCCTAAAAATAACTGTGGTTGTGACTATTTTTTACGATTAATTCTTTGATTGTTCAAGTGTATGTAGTTAAACGTTTTTTAAACCTTTCGTCGAATCGAATAATGAACCCATTTTCTATCAGGACTCAAATGAGGCAAAACCGTTTGTGAAATTGCATTTTGAACGAATTTTTTTCCAGAAATCAAATGTGGCATGACTCAAACGTGACAGGACTCAAATGTAGCAGGTCTCAAAAGTGGTATTTGAAATTTTTTGTCAGGACTCAAATGTGTTGGCCTAGTTATAAATCTCCTATTTGCTCACCCATCAAAAAAACTGCACAACCCAAATGTATTTTACAGGTACATGGTATAAAGGAAAAGTACTATTTATTGACTTACTTGAAATATTGTTCTGAATTTCGATTTTTCCATATAATGATAATGACGCAAATGTAAAGTGGTATTGAAAAACACATGACCCCCAAAAAAAGGCTTTGAACCCCGTACTGCCAATTGTACTGGTCATTAAATTGAAGGACAACAAAGCTTCCATTAGATTTCATACTATGGTTTACAGTGACGTTTTCCATCTCATAAAACCAAATCGAGAAAACAATTTAAATTTAAGCTTTAGGCGACTTCATACAGATATAAATATTTAGGTTCAAGATGAATAATATGAATAATGCCATCATATATCAGTTATATTTCTTATAAATATAAAAATAAGGGTGTCCTAAAAATGCACGATCTAATTGGGACGCGCTTGTATTATGACCATACGACCTCACTTAGGACGTGCTCTAAATAGGGCCCTTAGAAAGAGACGCTGGTCAAAATCCTTTTATCTAAACGGAAGGAATCCCGCGCGCATAAAGCGACGCCGCACGCATAAAGCGACGCCTGCATTTATATCTAATAACCCGCCCGCCCGGCATTCTTTTAGCCGCACATGCATTTGGAAGTCTTATTTTGCCGCTCCTCCTCCCTCAACCATTCCCACGGAGCAAAACATATATGGGGTGATCACGAATACTATATATATATGACATTTTGAGGGTCCTTAAAATCTTAACGTGAGTTCACTTCATAAACCACTTCACTTACAATTAGTTTCCAAATTATCAGCTTTGTAAACATGAATAAAGACACTTTTTATTTTATCATGAACACAAAATTTACATTTTATGCCTAAAAAATTCATACAGTCACAATGTTTATTAAAAATATAACGGAACAATTTTTTCCTTAAAAATTAATTTTTTTAGGAATCCCATTAGGGCGTGCCCTAATTAGGGAGTAAATGTGTTTAGGCAATATAGAAAGTCACATATTTTTCTTTTATTGTTATGTTATTTATTTTTGGTATAAGCCGGTAAGAAGTGGGTGCCTCATTTGTGAAATCAGGTTTTCTAGGCAGTTTTACCTGCCTTCACCCTGCCTTTTATTTTCCTTCAAATCAGTTTTAGCTGCATTTGAAGCAGTTGGATTTGCCTCCTTCCTGCCTCTAAGGCAAGTTTGCCTGCCTCCAACCTGCCTTTTAGCTGCCTCTGATGCACTTTTAGCTGCCTCCATCTTGCTTTTTATTTGCCTCTGAGGCAATTGTACTTGCCTCTAGCTGCCTCCGAGGCAGTTAAACTTGTCTCCTACCTGCCTCTAAGGCAGTTTTACCTGCCTCCACTCTGCCTTTTATAGACAGCTAAAAGTGCATCGAAGCCAGCTTCGATGCACTTTTAGCTGTCTCAGAGGCAAGTAGGAGACTGGTTCAACTGCCTCAAAGGCATATAGGAGACTGGTTCAACTGCCTCCGAGGCAGTTCAACCAGTCTCCTACTTGCTTTTGAGGCAGTTGGATTTTATTTGCCCTCAAGACAGTTTTACCTGCCTCTAAAGCAGTTGAATTTGCCTCTTACCTGCCTCTAAGGCAGTTTTACCTGCCTCCCCCTGTCTTTTATCTGGCCTTGATGCACTTTTAGCTGCATCCATCTTGCTTCTTTTTTGCCTCTGAGGCAATTGTACCTGCATTTAACAGCCTACAAGGCAGTTTTATCTGCCTCCACCCTTCTTTTTATTTGCCCTTAAGACAGTTTTACCTGACCCTAAAGCAGTTGAATTTGCCTCTTACCTGTCTCTAAGGCAGTATTACCTGTCTCCACCCTGCCTTTTATCTGGCTCCGATGCATGTTTAGCTGCGTCCATGTTGCTTCTTTTTTGCCTTTGAGGCAATTGTACCTGCCTCTAACTGCCTCCAGGGCAGTTGAACCTGTCTCCTACCTACCTCTGAGGCAGTTCGATTTGCCTTTTACCTCCCTCTAAGGCAGTTTTACCTGCCTGCCCCCTTTTTTTATCTGGCCCCGATGCACTTTTAGCTGCCTCGATCTTGCTTCTTTTTTGTCTCTGAGGCAATTGTACCTGCATCTAACAGCCTCCAAGGCAGTTGAACCTGTCTCCTAACTGCCTCTGAGGCAGTTGGATTTGCCTCCTACCTGCCTCTAAGGCGGTTTTACATGCCTCCACCCTGCCTTTTGTTTGCCTTCGAGACAGTTTTACCTGCCTCTGAAGCAGTTGGATTTGCCTCTTACCTACCTCTAAGACAGTTTTACCTGCCTTCACCCTGCCTTTGATCTGTCTCCGATGCACTTTTAGCTGCCTCCATCTTGCTTTTTACTTGCGTTTGAGGCAATTGTACCTGCCTCCAGCTGCCTTTGAGGCAATTAAACCTGCCTCCTACCTGCCTCTATGGCAGTTGGATTTGTCTTCTACCTGCCTCTAAGGCAGGTTTACCTGCCTCCACCCTGCCTTTTATTAGCCTTTGAGACAGTTTTATCTGCCTACGAGCCAGTTGGATTTGCTTCCTACCTGCCTCTAGGCCTCCACCCTGCCTTTTATCTGCCCCCGATCCACTTTAAGCTGCCTCCATCTTGGTTTTTATTTGCTTTTGAGGCAATTGTACCTGCCTCTAGCTGCCTCCGAGGCAGTTGGATTTGTCTCCTACCTGCCCCTGAGGCAGTTGGATTTGCCTTCTACCTGCCTTCGAGACAGTTTTACCTGCCTCCACCCTGCACCCTGGTCAAAATCCATTGTTCTAAACGGAAGGATCCCGTGCGCATCAAAGGACACCGCGCGCATAAAAGGACGCCCGCATTTATGTCTAATAACGCGCCCGCGCCTTTCTAATAACCCGCCCGCGTGGCATTCTTTTAGCCATATTCGCACCTTCATTTTGAAGCCCTGTTTTGCCGCTGCTCCTCCGACAACCTATCCCACGGAGCAAAACATATATGACGTGATCACGAATACTATATGACATTTTAAAGCTAAAAAATTCTGAGGTGTGCCTATTTATCTGCCTTTGAGACAGTTTTACCTGCCTCAGAGGCAGTTGGACCTGTCTCCTACCTGCCTTTGAGGCAGTTTTACCTGCCTATATGCTGCCTTTTATCTTCCTCTGATATAGTTTTACTTGCCTCCCACCTGCCTCTAAGCAGTTTTACCTGCCCCTACCCTACTTTTTATCTGCCTCCGATGCACTTTTAGCTGTCTCCATTTTGCTTTTTTATTTGCCTCTGAGGCAGTTGGACCCGTCTTCTACCTGCCTCTGAGGCAGTTCGATTTGCCTCCCACCTGCCTTTAAGGCAGTTTTACCTGCCTCTAAGGCAGTTTTATTTGCCTCCACCCTGTTTTTTATCTTCCTCAGACGCAGTTGTACCTGCCTCCTACCTGCCTCCCGTCTTTCGTAGGCAGGCTCAAGAGCCGTTGGTACCGAGATAAATTGCGAACACGCGGTTGCTCCCGCGGGCAAATACAAACGGAAACAACTCATAGAAAAATTGGAATGGTCAACACTGTTAAATCATCGCGTGAATCCTGTATACGTCAATAAATTAATAGAAAGTAGTGTTGTAAAAAGTATTGAATTTGGATTATTTTAAGTAAAAGTAAAAGTAATTCGAAAAATTTTAATTTAAGTAAGGTAAGAGTAAAAGTGATTTGTGATTTTTTAATTTAAGTAAAGTAAAAGTAAAAGTAATTGTCAAAATTTTATTTAAGTAAAGTAAAAGTAAAAGTAAGACCAATTTTTTTTAAGTAAAAGTAAGAGTAAAAGTATAATAAAAGTAATTTTGAAACGAAGAAAAACACCGGTTATTGGAGCTCCATAGCTGCGTTCTAAAGATTTTTGCTTATTTTATGTATAAATTGTCATTTTAATAACATTTTTAGTCAAAATAAATGGTTTTAGCGTATTAGCGGCTTAAAAAATTATCTTCAGCCATTCACTTTACAACAAGCTCATACGGAATCTACCCATTAAAATTACTTAAATTTTACTTAAATTAATTTAAGTATTTGCCATGCAAAATCCGAGTAAGAGTAAAAGTAAAAGTAATTGAAATTTCAAAAGTCGAGTAAGAGTAAAAGTAAAAGTCATCCAAAATCCAATACTTTTATTACTTTAAGTAAAAGTAAAAGTAACTTTTTACAACACTAATAGAAAGCGAAAAAAAATCACCCCAATGTTCTCAGCTATTCTATGCTATTCTATGCTAAGCTATTCAAATTAATAGAAAGTAAAACAAAATCTGTAGCTGTTTCGCTATCATGGCTGAGGTGAGATCGCCGCGGGACTATCTTTTTGTTAAAACCAGGGTGCAGATTTTTAAACCCCCTTTTTATAGGCAAACACTAAATTCCACCGACTCCGACTCCGACTCCGCCTCAAATTTCTGCAAATTATATATTGATGTGCAGGTTAGGCGGAATGAACAAAATCTCGAACAAAATGAACTAATTTTAATGGTTTTTGAATCAATTTAACTTTTTCTACGTGTATATTTTTAGAAATTAATAATTTTTAACTGAATTACACTATAAAAACATTATATTAAGTTTAAAAACCATAAAATTAGTAAAGTTAAAATAGAATATAATTAATTATTCTCGAGAAACTTATAAACTTCCAATTAGTATTCTAGTCTAAGAACATGGTTTAGATTCTTGTTTGGATTTGTTTGATAAAGATTTTTCATTAGAATGTAGGGTTTGGCTAAGGGTTAAGATCCACTATTTTCGGTTTTTAAATTGAAACATTAGTTATGATAAATATGAAAGATGTTATATGTTAGAAAATTTCCAGAACAAATAATTTAAGACAAAGAAAACATTATTTCTCCTAAGCCTAAGCGAAACCTAAAAATCAAGATAAAAGTTAAAAAAACTTCAAACCTATTTAAATGCCAAATAATTTACTGCTTAAAGAAAAAAAATATTTATTTTGGAAGATATTATGACCAAAATATATTTTCCGGACATCAAAAGGTTTATAAAAATATTGCAGAAAACTTTTGAAAACTTTTACATTTGAAAATTAGGCTAATTTCCGTGATATATTGCACGAAAATTAGGTAATTCAATTAACATGGACAAAATTTGCATAATATTAAAAACTACGGTAGGTTACGGTAGATTTTGGACGGAGTCGGAGTCGGTGGAATTTAGTGTTTGCCTTTTTATACGGGGGATCCCAGTCCTCTCCCTCCGAAAAAATAATTTTGGTTCCCAAAAAAATCTAAAAAATGCCACACGATTGGTGTATCACTTTTGTTGGTGTGGCCAACAAATAATGAGCCTCAAGTGTCTGACGCAAAATTTGACCTGTGAACAAATTTCTAGTGTTAAAACTCGAAAACCGGCCGCATTTAAACCGTTATAAAAATTCACTTTTTTAATTTTGATAAAAATTTTAGAAAAAACTGGGAAAACTATTTTAACGAAAAGCGGGGTTTCTTGTTTCGTTAATAAAAAAGTTTTGTTTTTTTTGCCAGGTTTTTGCAGCCATCCACCGTAGTGATGGCGTCATCAATGAACAACAAATTTTTCAGTTTAAGTTGATACCCAAAAGTTTAAGTTATTTATTATTATTTATTTATTATTATATTTGCAAAAACGCAAGAGTAGTGAAGGCATAATTTAACATGCAATAGGACCACATACCCCTTTGGTGTGAAAGTAAACCTTATGGGTTTATTAATACAGTGCCCCAATTAAATAAATTAAATTTTACCTTAAATACTCTAAAATATTAATATTAGTAGAAATATTACTACAATAAATTACTACAATAAAACGTCACAAAAAATTATACACTGATAAAAGTATCAAAGAACTAAAAGATAATTTAGATAAGTTACACAGCGATGTAAGTATCGTAGTAGTTCATTGCACTTTTTTTGAGATAAAACGTTTTAAAGTTTAAATTTTTTCGCCAGTGTCAATCATGCTTAAACAAAGATTAAAAGTAAACCCAATGTGGCTGCAACAGTTGTTCGTTGGATTAACAAATGCCCCCCATTAAGTAACCACTCAAATCACGAGAATCTGACGTCATTTTATCAAACAAATGCTTCGTATTAAATCGAATCTAATTGGCTGATAAAGTGATCTTAGATTCTCGTGATTTGAATGGTTAACTAATGAGGGGCATTTTTTAACCCAACAAACAACTGTTGCAGCCACAATGGGTTTATCTTTAGTTTGATTAATTTAAACTTTAGTGTATTTTTCCAAAATTTTGCTAAATTTTTGTGCCGTAAATGAATGAACCTATACCCAGCCTAACAAAATTTGTTCCACCACAAAACAAGGTGCCTTTTAAATTAGATGCATGTCATTGTTGTATTTTTTGAAACTTGAATTAGTACAAACAACAAAACGTGTATTTTACAAATATTTTAGCAGCTTTATGTATAACATGATTTTGAGTTTAAAATTTATATTTTAAGATTTTGGTAAAAATTAGTTATTTTATAGCAGATTGTGATTTCGCGATGGCACCACGGAACCAAAATTTTTTGTGCTAGGTAGGTCCATTTAATTCAATTCAAGTCTAAAAATCATGATTTATGTTTTACTAGGGTTTTTTTATTTAGTATTGTTTAAGCCATTCCAAAGGTTATAAATGAACGTGATAGCGATTCTTCAAATTCAAAGATCATTTAACTACAAACAGTTTTAAAGTAGATCGAAAGTTTAGCGTGGTGTGGAACATGTTTTATTCATTTAAAATTAAAACTTCTACAATTGTTTATGCAAAAAATCCCTCGATTTGAAAAAAAATGGCTTAAAAAAATATCCTACAAAATTAACCTGTGGCATTACTCTTAGTAGGCATGAAATTAGTACAATATAGTTTAAAGTTTTGGAGCTTTTAAAATGGGTTGCTTCGGAGCTCTTAAGATAATCTAGAGTTACGACACAGCAGAGTTGTAAAATTTAGTAAACCGTGGGCCAATACAGAATCACCCTGGGAGTAAAACAGGGCCAATAAAACACTTGAATTAAATTGGTTCCGCCTCCGTGTATATTTCTTAGAAAACTATTATAATTAAACTTAAAATTAAGCTAGCAGGTGATTTTGTCACAAAAACCCATCATACTTTAATAATCCACCTGGCACAAATAATATAAGTGCGTTGTTATTAATTCAAAACAAACAACCCGACGAGGAAATAGAGAAATAGATCGTTTTAGAATTCTAAAATACTGTAATGGCCGGTTCACACCGGAATGGAAGCTGATAGGTGACGCACACCGCAGCAACAATGAGAAGAGTTTAATGATATAAACGCGCACAATAGCTATCAGCCGCCACTCCGGTGTAAACCTAAGTGTCAAAGAAAATCAACAAATAAGCATAAAAACAAAAACACAAATCGACCAAAAAAAATTCTGTGCTATTTTATTAATTACATAAGTTTGATTTTAAATTTATTAAGCGAATCAGGTAAAACTTTGTGACTAGTGATGTTCATATCCTCCAATTTCATGCTCCGTAGCTCCGACTCCGGCCATTTAAAGCGGAGGAAGCTCCGGAGCTTCGCCACTTAAATAAGCGATTAAGCTTAAAATACATTTAAAGTTATTTTATTTGCGTTTTTAAGACTATTTTTAACGTTTTAAATAAGTTTAAAAAAAATAATTTACAAAAACATTTGACAAAATAATCAATGGCGTCATTCTCTAATTATTCAAGAATTAAATAAAAAAGTAGGGCGGAGCTTCGGAGCTCTTGAAAGCGGAGCTCCGTTCCGGAGCCCATCACTAATTGCGACAAATTTTTTTATTACCTTCTAATAGTTTCCATAAATTAATTCAATCTCACTTTAGATTCAGAGTTCTTTATTTTTTAATTTATTTTGTCAATCAATAACAAAGTGCTGTGAATCTGGGGTTTTACTTTTTTGTTTTTCTTATTTTTTTTAGCATTAGAAAGGATTATTTTTTGGTTTTTTGAAGTATTCTTTTGGGTGCTTAATATTAAAATAATCTCATTTTTACTATTTCATATGCGCATTTTGTGAAGTTTTATGCAGTAAGCGTGGTTTTCTTAATAAAAAATGTTGATTATAGGCAAATAAAATCTAGCTGACCGCGATATTTACAGTATTGAATCGACTATTTAACGACAAAAACATTCAAAAATTTTCATTAAATCGGATTAATTACAAAGATTAAAAACTGTATTTTAATAATTATGTATCAAATTACTTAATTTGGAACCTAGATGCAAATTTTTTAAGGGCTAAATTTGGTTGTTTTATGTATATTTTGTGAAAAGGTGGAATTAAAAAAATTCTGCGTTCTTATTTGTTGTTTTTTTTAAAAACGTCATTATCGCACAATTTTAATTGGTCCCCTCATGTCTGCATTCTAATTTTCAGAGTCAGTCAGATATAATTCAACCATAAATGTTTTTTTTGCTTTAGATAGAAAAAATATTCTTAATAAATAACAATTTTTGATGACTATCTACATTTAAGATTAAAATTGCAATATAGAGTAGTTCTGAATAAGGGCTTTTTAGTGTAGGAAGAGGGTAGAATGACAACTAGCGCCAATCATATGTAGGGGGAAAATTGAAAAACAGTGAGCGAGTAGTATGTACATTTTACGGTTTCAAATATT
The DNA here is from genome assembly GCA_030248175.1 of Microlaimidae sp. YZB2_3. Lineage (NCBI taxonomy): Eukaryota > Metazoa > Nematoda > Chromadorea > Desmodorida > Microlaimidae > Microlaimidae sp. YZB2_3. The sequence continues at coordinate 10,028 of JASAMX010014162.1, read as the reverse complement.
TATTGGTTTTAAAATCTCTAGGCACCTTGCACTGGAACTCGGTTTATACATGAAGTATGCAATATACATAAGCGTCACCATAATGTATAATTACCGTATCTCCTACTTATGTTTCGTAGTATGCAGATCAACGGACCGAAAAGGCGCGAAATTTCGGTCCGTTGATCTGCATACTACGAAAGATGAGTAGGAGGGACGGTAATTATCCATTATGGTGACATTTATGTATATTGCATACTTCATGTATAAACCGAGTTCCAGTGCAAGGTGCCTCTATCCCTTCCCCTGAAAATTTACTAAAAAAAGATGAATTCTATCAGGGTGAAAATTGTTAGGTGGTAAAGTAACCACTCGTTCCGCTAGAAAATATCACGTGGAGAGAAACACGTGACGCAACTTAATAATAATTGGTTACATCATCACTGACAAGTTTTTTTACTATTTTTATTTTCATGCGTCTTCATTTTTTCCTGACGGCGAGCGGTTACATCCTTAATTTCATCCTGAAGGGTATTTAGGGATTTTTGGGGATTTTTAGTTTTTTGCCGCCTCGTAGGTACGGCGCTGCTGGCGCGCTTCGTTCCCACTTTTTAATGTTTCAATTACAAAAATGCTTTTATTTTAAAGTTTGGAATACACTTTTTAAATTTAATTTTCAAATATTAAAAAGTTTTACAATCAAAACATTAAAAAAACCTTTGTAAGTTTATTCAAAGCACAAATTTCAACTTTATTTTTGCTAATTCGAAATCATTGTTTGAGAAAATACTATTTTATTGATGATTTCTTTTGTAATGTTTAATCAAAAAACCAAAGTTATTTAGCACAAACTGATATTTTAAAGCAATTCAATATAATGAAACATAATATCGTGTAGCAATTTTAATTAAGTATAGGTTTAAACTAAAGAAACTAAAAAATTACGATTTTTTCAAATTTTATTTTTTTCTTTTGTACCTTCTTTTGTACAGTAAAAGACGCTTACTCGCAACTAAAGGTAAACCCAACGTGGCTGCAACAGTTGTTCGTTGGATTAAAAAACGCCCCCCATTAAGTAACCATTCAAATCACGAGAATCTGACGTCACTTTATCAGCCAATTAGATTTGATTTAATACCGAGTATTTGTTTGATAAAATGACGTCAGATTCTCGTGATTTGAGTGGTTACTTAATGGGGGGCATTTTTTAATCCAACAAACAACTGTTGCAGCCACGTTGGGTTTACCTTTAGTCTAAACAGTGTAAGGGCAACTTTAAAACTGTAAAATTAACCCTAAAAATAGTATCTTAAAAAAAACTTAAAATCCGATGCAATAAACGTCAAAGAAGTCTTTAAAGTTGAGTTTTTTACTGTAAACTTAACAGTGGAATGCTAAGAATTACCTAAAAAGGGTTTTTATTTAAATTTACAAACATGTCCGTATTTGTCAGTTTGGCAAAAGCTAAGCTAAACGCATTTTGGACCTTTAGTACTAAAGCTAAGGCGCGGCCAAAGTGAAATTTTCCGCCAATGCACACTCGTAGTTCACACCAAATTTTATATGTTTTAATTGTTTATTACTTTTATTTTTGTAGTAGTGTGTAAAGCTAAAAAAATTCATGTTGCAAAAATTTGCATATTGCTACACTACACGTACTGCTTTAACCATTTCGATTTGCTCGTTCACTTGGCACTATTCGCGCAAAAAAATTATGTATGACGAAAGTACGACTTAGGTCACGCGTAGAGTTTGCCGCGGTAAAGTTTACGTACGACAGTTGTCATACAAAAATACCACCACCGTAGACCACCGAAGGTTTCACATTTATCGTACAAAGATTTCACGAATGTAAGGGGGAAAAGGCCATCAGAGGAACGGGTTAAAAACACAGCTGCGTTGTTTATGCGAAATATCCAAATACGTGCACTACATTTCCCACTCTCTAGGCATATCTTGCGAAGGCAATAAAAATTAATAATAAAAACAATAATACAATTAATTTTTTATCTAAATTCGCGTTATAATTGATTTTCCATCTCGGACTTGACACTAAAAATAAATTCTATCAAGGTGAAAATGGATGAGTGGTAAAGTAACCACACTCGTTTTTTCAGAAAATATCACGTGCAGAGAAACACATGACGCAACTAAATAATAATTGGTTACATAACCGCTGAAAACTTTTTTTAAATTTATCTCGCTCACGGATTTATTGTTTATTTTTTTCTGGCGGAGAGCGGTTACGCCCTTAATTTCAGCCTGGAAGACTTTGACTTTAGTCAAAAATTGTTTTTGGCACATTACATTTTCCCTTTGTGCTAAATATAAAAAGATCTGAATAAATTTTAAAATTCAAAAATTGTATTAGGTTGAAATTGCCAATTTCTTGCATAAGCATTTGATTTCGGAGATTTTTCCTTTTTAATACGTTACACACGTATCATCTGCTTTTAGATACGATTAGTGGTGAAATTTTTAAAACTCAGCAGCGCAAGACATTTGCCAAAAGATTACATGGGCAAGTTTCTTCGTGTTCTCTTTTTGGTATAGGGGGAACCGCGGTCCGGAGCTACTTACTGGGCAGGGGATTTGTAAAAAATTATGAATTAGAAAAAAAAAGTTTTCTTTTTTTAAAAGTTTTTAATGAATTTGATTTTACAATACACTAAGGTAAATCGTAAAATACTTTGCTATTTTATATTTCAGGTAAAAATTCAATACTTGCTACTCTCAAATTAAGGGGGGGGGGAAGAAAATAATACATACTTCTTAGCTTTAGCATTTTTAGCTTATAATAATGATCATTTTTAGCGAAATACTCACCCCAGCTAAAAAAATCAGAAAAATCTAGATCACTTATTTTGTTTATAATTGAGTAGCATAATGAAAGGTCAAAATGTATTCTCCGTTCTTCAAAGAGATTGAAGATTTAAAAAATTTATTCGCTCAATATACTAGATATTCGACTTAAACACATTTTAAATATATCGCCGTGTAAAATAGCGCTGGATTTTTTCAATACATCGATATCTTCAAAAATATGGCGACACACAGGAGTGCAGTACTATTGTGGGTCTACAAGCTTTTATATGCTAAAGTAGCGCATCTACGTTTTTTGTTTGGAAACATTTAAAATCATGTTAATTAGTTTATATGCTCTTTGATATATTTTTGCAATGATCAGATGTATTTCAAGAACTACTAATTAAACACTAATCTCGACTTCTGAATCAGAATTTATTTCTTTTCCTTTAATGAAACAGGGGTTTTGGGGTTGCCAGTTCCCATGTATACTATGTTGCATTTATTTATGCTATTTTTACTGCCACTTATGGGACGTTTGCTATTTAGTTACAGCTTCTTGCAACATTATTATTTTCGTTTTTATTTTTCTCTAATATGATACACTTACGTCATCGCGAAGTTTGCACTCCATTTGATATTTCATTTGGTAATCTTACGTAATAGCAAATATAAGGACTACACTGACCCCCGGGGAACCAGAAGCACTTTAGATTTTCTGAATATTCATTATCATCCGACTTTTTGAGTTCGATTAGACAGGAACTTTCATCCAGACTAAGGTCCAGTTATTCATAGCTGATATTTAGAATTTTTAGGTGAATTAGTGGTGAATTTTTAGGTGAGATTGTGGTGAATTTTTAACTCGCAGCGCAACATTTGCCAAGATTCATGGGCAGTTGGTCGGAGTGGGGGGGGGCTGACCAATGAGGGCGGCTAAAATCCGAGAGTTTGCTCGCTGTTGGAATCTGATCGCTTTTTTTGTTTTTTATTCGATAGCATATGAGGTAAATGTATTCTCGTTATTCAGAGGTGAAGATTTAAGATTTCTCGCTGATGTATTACTAGATATTCATTAAGCCTTTTAATATATCGTGACGTTCGCTCGATTTTTCATTGCATGGATATCTAAATATGGCGACACACGGGAGTTATTTTTCATTGTCGGGTCTCGTTAAACTTATTTATGCTTGGAGTGCTTTTGGTTTTTGTTTGGAACTTTGGAGATATATCGTTTATATGCTTTTCTGTTGCATGATCATGGTTGAGACTATGGTAACGCTAATCTAATTATGATCAATTATTTGCTTTGAACGGGGTTTTGGGGTTGCGGTTCTGTATACTATTTATTTATGCTATTTTTATTGCTTTTGGGACGTTTGCTTTTAGTTAGCTTCTTGCAATATTTATTTTTTCGTTTTTTTTTCGTTGATTTCTTTCGTGTCGGAACTCCTAGCTTGATTTTTGTTGGTCTCTTTGTACGCAATATAAGGACCTGCCTGCCCTCAGACCGAGGCGCTTTGGTCTTCTGATATTCTTTCATCCGACTTTTGAGTTTGGATTGAGAATTTTTCGGGACTAAGGTCGCGGTTTATTTACGTGCTGGTCTTTTGAATTCTTAGGTGAATTAGTGGTGAAATTAATTTAGGTGAGATTATCGTGAGTCTTATTCGCGCGCAAGACTTTGCCAAAGGATTCATGGGCAAGTTGGTCCGGAGTCGGGGGGGGGGGGTTGACGCGAATTTGTAAGATCGTTTGGGAAGTAAAAACGCAAAATACCCATATCGTTTTTTTTTTCTGGAGTGCATTTTACCCATCGTCTATCGTTTTTTGAAGGAAAAATAGGTAAAAAACGCTAATTTTAGGTCAAAAAGCCCTTTTTCTTGCATTTTTGAGCTTTTTATTGCTTAAAACATTCATTTTGACCGCAAAACTTAAGCTTGGAGGCAGTTAGAAGTCATTTTAAAGACATTTTTGTCTTCATTTTTCCGAAATTGGGGGGGTTAACTTTTTCTCCCCCCCCCCACTTCTGAGTGAATGGGGGGAGGGGGGTTAAACCCCCCTTCTCAGAATTTGGGGGGGGTTAACCCTCCTCCCAACCCCCCCCCCGTGCCCATGTATGGCCTATATTATCCCTCCTCTGTTTTCACAAAAAAGAAATAGGCAATAATAGGCACCTTGCACTGGAACTCGGTTTATACATGAAGTATGCAATATACATAAGTGTCACCATAATGGATAATTACCGTATCTCCTACTTATCTTTTGTAGTATGCAGATCAACCGATCGAAATTTCGCGCGCTTTCTATCGGTTGATCTGCATACTACAAAAGATAAGTAGGAGATACGGTAATTATCCATTATGGTGACACTTATGTATATTGCATACTTCATGTATAAACCGAGTTCCAGTGCAAGGTGCCTATACAATTTTTAAAATCGTTCGTCAAATGTTAGATATACCGACAACCGCCAAGGGCATAGGAGTAGGATTATGGGGGTTGTAACAACCCCTTTTGGTTCGGCGGAAGTAAAAATTTGGGGTTTATTGGAATAAAATTTTAAAAGTTTTCTCGGGATTTGTTTTGCTCCGCGCTCGACACTTATGGTTTCTTACTTCTCTTAAAGGAGCACTGTCCTCAAACCCTCCTTTATTCCATCCGCAGGCAGTTACTGCTCCTTTAATATCAAACTTACCTAATTAACCTAAAATTATTGAGTATTTAACTCAGTTTTCCAACCCAATTACTAATACGGATATACATAAGTGTCCCTCTAGTGATATCTTCTCTCTTGCTTGTAAAAGGCTACAACAGTTTTAAATTTCAGCTCGATTGGTTCAGTATTAAAAGAGTAATGTGCTTCGGGCGATATACGATTTTGATTTGTGACAAGTAATATGCATATTATGTATAAGAGTGTGCGGTGCCTATTTTCGTCGTGTAGATATACGACGGGGGGGTGGGGGGTGTCGCGGGTTACCTGGTCTCGTGCTCCTTTAAGTGACGTTTCTGATGAATGCTGATCACAATGTTTTAAAAATTTTTGCGCTGCACACGATTTTTTATATTATACATTTTCAATTAAACCTAAATTTATTTGAATTTAACTTTAAAAAACACTGCGAAATAATAGCGAAAATAAGTACTTCGCGCAAAGCACAATTTTTTTACCCTATTTTAGTTTTTTTAACGGTATTGCTGAAAAATAATACTTTGTCACACCTTTAATAATTAACTGTGTCCATATTTCATTGGTTTTTTGCCAGTTATTTATGTTTAACAATACTTATGAGACGGCTAGACAGATTATATCATATATAGTTGAAATTTAGGAAGTTTTTTACAAGTAAAAATAATTCATTCTTAAGTAAAATTATGTTTTGGTAACGTATTTTGCAAGCTTACATATTTTAAAAGCTTATTCAAAAAAGTTTGGTATCTTTCATGTAGTTTATAACGGTGCTGATATGTTAGGGTTCACAAATATATCTAAAGTTTTGGTTGGATTATTTTTTGTCATTTCACTGCAGTTTTTCCTGGTTTCTTGCCAAAACTTTCTTTGTTTTATCTTTGTACTTGAATTTTATATAATTTTTAGATGGCGCAGCATATATTGAATCAAAAGTACTTAAGATTTACACTAAAGACAATTAGATTTATGAGTAAACAGTTAACAAAAAATAATCCCACGCAACATTCAACAAAAGACAGCGCTTTTTTTGGTTTTAAAAACCCCCTTGAAGTGGATTCCAAAAAAAGATGATATATTAAAATTTTTTGTATCATTTATATCATCTTGTTGGACAATTTAAGCGAGAGAGTTCAAATTTTGTTTGTTCAATATCACTTTATTACAAAATTATCATTGCTTTTAAATAGTTTCTTAACTAAAATATTTTTTAAATCGTACATTGGAATCATAATAATTATGATTAATATATATATAAAAAACTATTTTTGTTTTTTAATTAAAAGCTTAATTAAAAAAGAAAAAAATTGCACAGTACTTTTAACTAAAGTATATAAAAACAAAGAAACAGATTTTTGTTTTATTTCAACTAAAAAAGGCCATTAAAGTTTGCCTTATTATTGTAATTCAATTCAACATTTTATGACGTAGTTGAAAAATTTAACTATTAGTAGTTTTTCCGCAAAATGAAACGTCTATAAGAAAACAAAGTAGCACTTTTTTGTTGTTGCTTTACTCAAAGCATTACTAAATTTTGAAGTGGGTGCCTAAACTATAAATCAGCTTGTGTATAAAATTCCTGTTGTGTCCAGATCCGCATTTCAAATTACTGTGAATAGATACAGCTGTCGTATGCGTGACTGCCTACTTCGCTAACTACTTTCGGCCTACTTTGTTAACACTTGTGTTAAGTAGTTATCTACTTAACTACCATGATTTTAGTAGATAACTACTTAAGTAGTTATCACAACACTAGGTCTGGATATGCCCCCCCCCCCGCTTTATTGGAGGATTTGCCCCTCCCCACCGCCCAAAAATAAAAGAAGTACCCAAAAATTATGGAGCCATTTTTGACATATTATGACGCCATCAGCGCCCATTTTTTGCAGTTTTAAGCCTGTTTCAATGCATTTTAAGCTATTTTAAACCTATTTTTACCTTAATTTCGCTTTTTTGTCCCTTTTTTCCCTTCTGTTTTCTTTCTCTCCTGCTTGCCCTCCAACGTTTTGGAATTATTCCCCAATAAAACACGGGGGCACTGCACAGGCCTGGTATTGTAAAAATTTGTAGTAAGACCCTCTACAACACCCCCTTTGAAAGATTTGTATAAAGTGCAACCCCCCTTTCCGAAATCCTGGGTACGCCCCTGCCTACCGATTCCAGCTTTTTGAAAAAATATAATTTTACGTTAACTTTTTTGCAAGTTTAAAACAAAATCCAACAATAGAGTTTATTATTCCAAAACAACAATTCAACCAAAAACAATTACGCGCAATAACGCCTATAATTATATTTATTAAATGTTTTGTGTATTTATCTGTTACTCTTCGCCACCCTCTCCAGTTCGTCCTTCTTCTTGATGGCGTAAGAATTGCTCGACCCCTAAATCAATTTTTTTAAGAATTATATAGACACATTTCGGTAGGTTGTTTAAGCGGAGGAAATCCCGCAATGTAAATACTATTATTTAAGCAAAAATTTTTTTTAATAATAGCTTTGTCGCGGCCCAAATAGCCGGGTTTTTTGCACATGCGGGTTGTTAACAAATTGAAAATACTTTTCTCTCATAGGGATTAATTTCTCCAAGGAAAATTTCTGACCTACAAAAATTACAATGCGAGGAAAATTTTTTTTAATTCTTTGCGATTTTGGAAGAAAAAATTCGCAAACGCCTAGTAAAACGAAAAAAAAAAACGTTAACACTGTTCACCCTATGTGGGCAGAAAGGGGGTTAAAATTAAAAGAGGTGTTATACTCTTTTAAAAAAATATCAAACTGCTGAAACTTCTTCTAAAATTCGGAGGTACCCCGGACACCTTCTAAAACTGGAGGTAGGAGGGGGTTTCCGCTACTAAAAGTACTGAATAATAGTGATGGGCGGAACTGCGGAACTTCTGGAACCGGAACCAGAACTGAAATTGAGATTTTCCAAAAATTCAGAATAGCAACCGGAACTGGAATTCCAAATTTTGGCCGGAACATACGGAACTCCCCATCACACCGCGGAACTCCCAGAACCGGAATTAAGAGTTTCCAAAAATCCGGAATAGGAACCGGAATTAAGAGTTTATAGGCACCTTGCACTGAAACGCAGTTTATACATGAAGTATGCAATATACATAAGTGTCACCATAATGGATAATTACCGTATCTCCTACTTATCTTTCGTAGTATGCAGATGAGGCGATAGAAAGCGCGCGAAATTACCGTACTCCTACTTATCTTTTCGTAGTATGCAAATCAACGGATAAAAAGCGCGCGAAATTACCGTATCTCCTACTTATCTTTCGTAGTATGCAGATGAGGCGATAGAAAGCGCGCGAAATTTTGAATCGGCTCCATCTGCATACTACAAAGGATAAGTAGGAGTACGGTAATTATCCATTATTGTGACACTTATGTATATTGCATACTTCATGTATAAACTGCGTTTCAGTGCAAGGTGCCTATAAAAATCCGGAATAGAAACCGAAACTGGAATTCCAAATTTTGCCCCGAATATCCGGAACCGGAACTGCCCATCACTACTAAATTTGGCTATGTGAGAATATCTCTCACAAAAATTTTGGGCATAGGCACACCTCTTAAAATTTGGAGGTGGGTGATGGTGAAATACCCCCAATTTAATCCGAAGGTGTCGCGGCAGTAATCGGGATTTATTTTTTTAGGGGAGGGAGGCATAGATGAACACGGTCAAAAAGCTAGGGGGGTGTTTACCCCGGGTAAATGAAATTTTAAAATCTAGAGGGGCCTAGGGGGGTCGAACCCCCCTAGCTTTTTAGGGGGGTCGACCCGGGGTGGAAGATTTTGAAACCTAGAGGGGGGTCAGGTGGGGTCCAATTTCCAAAACAAAATACTTTTAAACCATTAAATGCTTAATAATAGTTTTTTATAAGATAACACTACATTCTATTGAATAAAAAGCGATATTTAGGTATAAAAAGGGTGCAAAAACATGAATTTGTGTTAAAAATTTACGTTTTTGGAAGGAAATTTAGTATAAAAAAGTACTTTAAATTTTTTCGAGAGGGGAGGGGTCAGATTTCAAAATCTAGAGGGAGGTCAGGGTTAAAAAATTCTAAAATTTAGGGGGAGGGGGGGTCCTGCCTGGATTTTTTTCAAGCGGGGGGGTCCCAAAATTTCGAGGGGGGGGGCGTGGGTGGACCCCACCCTCCCCCCTCTGTTCATCTATGGAGGGAGGGGGTATTACCTCCCTAGCTTTATTCTGCCCATCTATGTCCGATTGAGCGAGTACGTCCGTATGCTCAAGTATTACAAGATTTTCTTTTTAAACAACAACCACATTGTAATAAATACAATATTAAAGTATAAATTTTGTAAATATGTGATAATAAGCAAAGGCTAAAAATGAAAATTTTTACGATTGTAAGCTTTTCTTTAGTTTGGAAAAATACATAAGCTTCAAAAAATTTGTATCACGTGCTTGTCATATTTTTTGTTATCTCGACCTCCGTTTAAGACGCGATAACGATCAGAAGGATTGACACACAATAAAATAAAACTTTTCGCTTGTTTGAGCTTTGAAAAATAG
>JASAMX010014161.1:0-26993 GCA_030248175.1 Microlaimidae sp. YZB2_3 | reverse complement strand
AGGAGAGCGTGTATTTTACTTCTTATTTCCAAAGATGATATAAACAAATCAAATAATTTAAAATTTAACATCTTTGGAAAAACGTACAATGAACACGATCTTCTTTTTCTTGACTTTTAAGTATCTATAATTAACATTAATTTTAATTTTTTTTAGGTTTTCGAATGTTCAAATCCAATAAATCAAATTTAACGCAGTAAAAACAAAATAAAATTCTTTATTTTAGTTGTAAAGTTAAACCAATAAACAACTAAAGCAAAAAAAGGGGAAACCCACCATTAGATTTACGCGGGGTTTACCTCCCAAACACACCCAGGCATCATGCATAGCAAAACATACCACATTACATTACACCACTCATAGTTCACAACATAATATAACTGCGCACGCGTTATTAAATATGGCCACATTGCCGCGATAATCTTCGGACGAGTAAGATTATCGCGAAGCTAAAACATTCATATCCTATTGGTCAATTCTTAGCCTGCTTATTACAACAAAAACCTTCTCATCTTTCACTTTAGTTTTTAGCGCCAGAAACGCGCAAATAACTCGTCTTATAGTTATACCTTTAATAGTTTTATAAATTTATATTTATATGATTATAGTTTTATATCTCTTAATAATTTTATCCTATATTTAATTTATTTAGTATTATATCAATGTAATATAAATTTTTACAAGTATATAATATATTATTTCCGTAACAATATTTACAATTATGAATTATTAATAAATAATTTAAAATTACGCCCAAAACAAATGTATAATTTTTATATAAGCTATAGGTAAAACAAAAAAAAATCTTTATAAAAATATAATGTGATTTAAATTATTTATTAAATTTAATAAATATATCAATAATCTTTTTTATTATTTCCATATGTATAGATATTTATATTAAATATTAACGTTTGGTTTTTCTTTCTTTAGTTGTTACATAACTTCTTTGCAGAAAAACAAAAGCTATGACTACCATCAGAGTTATTAAGAACACTGTTTTTATTAATGCCACAGAACAACAACCGCTCTATTTAACGATCTATGAAAAAGAGCAAGGGTTTACATTGCATTCGCCAAACGGTTATTTGGAGGAGTACCATCTACACAAGCCTCCTAAAGTGAAAGCTGCTACAGCTCACATAGTTGAAACCGTAAGCCGGGGTACCTCACCCATTCCTCAGATTGACCAGCAGTTTGAAAGTGGGAGGGTGAGACCATCTGAAACACAACAACAAGCCGACGCCCGAGAACAGCCGTCCCAACAACAACCGCAGGCTGAGGCAGCAACACAGCCACCGTCGCGTCCAAGACCACAAGCTGACGCAGCCCCACAACAGCACAGTGGGACCGGTTCTGGTAACCAACAGCCGCGCTGCTATGTACAACCGCAACAGGTTGCTGCTGCCGCCGCCGGAAGTGTTAACAACGAATCACTGGTTGTAACGGTGTGGAGCGAAACAGAAGACTGGATCGAATGTATAGACCAGAACAACCAGAAATATTTCATTGATTCAGAAACTACATTCGATGGAATTAAACTGAAGTTCTGGAATAGCCATGAGATCCGTTTTCAACAGGACGGAAGATACGCCTTGTCTCAATTGTGGTACAATCTGTTTCGAGCAGAAGAGTTAATAAGGATTGTTGCCACCAAGAGGAACAACCCTTTCCACGTAACTGAAATTGTAAATCTGGAAAACGAACAAACAGTATTTGCATGGGGCACCCTCGACTACAAGCCTGACGCTGAAATTTGCTTTAAAGGAAGCCATGCAATACCGCGACACTGGCTGAGCCACAACTTCTCCATACCAGCCGCCTTTTTGCCGAAAAAAGACCACTACAGAGGCATAACAGTGTTGGCTCGCATAGATGGTTACTGGCCCAGAAGAGCCAATATCCTGGCAGTAGCCATGTCATCAACAACATGCGTAGCCAACATAACATTTACATCTATTCTGGACTCCTTTGAAACATTTTTTGCCGAAGTAATCGGGACCAGAGAAAGTGTAGTGGTACACAGAGACTCTGTTAACGCGGCATTTCCTAATGCAGAGTCTTGGAACATTCAGACCTTGAAAACTGTACTGCAACAGGGAATTTACAATGTAACACTGACCCCAAACTTTGGCGGTTCTCCTGCTTCGCGAAAAACTTGGCGCATTGCTCATTTCAACCACTAAACGCAAGAGTCGCCGTTCTAACAACAATTCCTCGAACCTTACTGAAACATCAACAACAATCAACAATTAACGAATGCAACAAAATTTGTGGTTAACTCTGTGGCTAAACAAAACTGTAAAAAACTACAACAACAAGAAAACATAATTTTTGTATATAAATGTAAAAGGGCCCAGGATAGGTTTTTAGTACTGTATATTATATTAATTATAAAACGTGTTAAAAAAAAAAACAAACAAACAAAATAAAACAAAAAAAAAACATTAATTAAAAAAATTTTTTTTCCTTTCTTACAAAAAAAAAAACAAAAAAATTTTTATAATATAATTGTGTATGTAAATATTTGTTTCGCTTTTTGTATGGTAAAAAAAAAATAAAATAAAAATAAAAAAAAAAAAATTAACAAAAAAAAAAAAAAAATTTTTTTAGTACTTAAATTTAAAATGTTGTATATAAAAATGTATTAAGTTTAGCTGTGGGGGCACAGCCTTGTTTGCTGGGGGGAAAATGTAGTATTCAAAAATATAAAATAAATATAAGTTTTTAATAATTTTAAATAAATTTAAATCACGTTTATAAAAACTTACAGTTTTTGCCTGTCTGGCAAAAATAGTTTCGGTGTTGCTTTCAGCCCACTTGTCTAGCCCGGTTCCTGGTGACCGGCGGGGAATGTAAAATCCCTGCCAAGTCCCCGGGAAGCGTGGGCTGACGAGTGGGCTATAAAAGCTCAAGATCGGTTCTTGGAGTCATTAAAGTTATAATTTCTCGATATAAGATTGTTACTCTAACATCGACTCCCAGGACCGATCCTTTTGGAAGAAGATAACCGTTCAGGCCGAAACTATCTCTGCCAGTCAGACAGAGATTACAGAAGTTAAGAAACTCCAGCTTGGGAACCGTAACGGAGAAACAAACAAGGCGGTGCTCCCACTCAGGGCCTAGTGGGCATATTCGTGTACATAAAGAAACTTTGTATACTCTTGTCATACGCACCATTGACATCAGTAACATACAGCAAAAGTTTAACTTTGTGTAACGTCCAACTGCACCCGAACTTTACAAGACAGATACAACAGGCTACAACAGCTACACGGGACGTTACAATAGGAAAAAAATGAAGTATATGACATAAACAAGGTAATAAACACTCCGCGGAAAATTTGTTTGTCCTTTTATAACGCTTAAAAATTTTTCTCCAGGAGGCGAATTTGGGGAGGGGTGTCCCTGGGTACCCCAAATTTAGGGGGGGGGAGTGTCAGAAAAATTCGAAATTTTGGGGGGTATAACCCCCCAACCCCCTCTGGCCACCTATGCTTACAAGCAAAGCGTTTACTAATTTGTTTAATTATAATTAACACACGGTATTTGGATTGTGTTGCCATATGTTAAAGAAAACAATATTTTTTGATAATTATTCTTAATATTATTTTATTACAAATCTTATGAATGATTATAATGCATTATTCCATTTCACATGGTCTACCAACGAATGTATATCAAATATAGTTTTTTAGCATTCATTATATAATTATTTTATTATTGTAGAAGACTCAAAGCCCAAAGAGGATAATCGAGTTGTAAACAAGGGTGAGCAATTGCATAAAAAGGTACATGTTTCTTTTATTATTTTTTTATTTATTTTGTTGCATTGCAATTATGACGTGGAACATCCCTTCTGAGTTGATGACTCACATCACACCTACTGGCGAGTAGTATAAAAGACGCCGTAAAGTACAGCACAAATAGCCATACATGAGCATGGACCGGAAAGCTAGCGGGGGGTGACTGGCTATCTCGGGTAAATGGCTCTTTGAAAGCTAGGAGGCGGGGTGGTCCAGGAGGGGTCTGCACCCCCTAGCTTTTTAGGGGGTATCGACTCGGGTAGACCAGTTTTAAATCTAGAGGGGGTCAGAAGGAGCCCGGTTTCCAAACAGAGCAATTTTTGATCCTTGATTTAAGTTTTTTTTTAGCACTAATATAGAATTTTATACACGAAAATAGACTTTTTATGTGTAAAAAGAGTACGAAAGTACTGTTTTTCACTACAAAAACGTGTTTAAATTTTTACCTAATTATACCAAAAATTTGGCTCGAAAGGGGGTAGGGGTAAGAAGGGGGGATTGAGAATTCCGGGGGGGGGGTAAGGTGTTAAAATAAAAAAAATTGGAGGAAGGGGGGGGGTCCAAAATTCGAGGTTAGGGGGGTGGACCCTCCCCCCTACTCCTCCCCCCTCTTAAATTAATTTAGTAAAAAATACTTTCGTAAATTTTTACCTAGACAAAAATCAATGAAAATTTATATAAACCTTTTAAAACTTTTAAATTATGGGTTTAAAATGGTTTTTAGCGCTTTAATCTTCATATAATCGCACCTTTTTTAACTTTAAATTAATTGACATTGAATCAATGTTCCCCTAAGAAATTCATAGTCGTGTTGATCCCCTGAACCATTCCCCGCGCGTGGATTTTAAACAGCAAGGCACCAAGCAAACACCACGTGGATTTGCTTGGTGCTTTGCTTATTTACTCCTAATTTATCAGCACCCTGTTGACCTTTAAAAACCAAACGCTATGATGAATAAATTGTTGTAACTAAAAAAAGAGAACAGGATAAGTTAATGTGCTTAAGGAAACCATTTTCAAACAATAATTTGTATAAAACCCATTTTAAGCACGTTTTAAATCAATAGAAATTTTGACAGAATGTGTTTTTACACTGGAATTTTACATCAACAACGGTGTTGTTCAGCTTAATTTTTTAGCAGTCGTTTAAAGGAAAAGAATGTCCAGTCAAAGGGGTACAAGAAACATTCAACAACATGAAATTGGGACCTGCCACACCAGAAATCAAAAAGTAAATCCAATTCTAAAGTTTTGGTTTTATTGTTTTTGTTTAATTTTGATTAGTTGGGAGAAACAAAATACGTTTTAATAATTCAAATATGGCGTAAAGTTTTTTTTTTGATTAAAAATAAAAAAAAAACCAAAAAAGTCTAACCATTGACACTTGAATTAAAAACAATAAAATCTCGCTAACTAAATTAAGCTGTCTAACAACAAGTATGAAAGCTTCATGGGGTAAAAGAAACTCTAGCTTCAAGAATTTAGTGTCTTTTATTAGCGTAGTAAAGGTTGTAACAAGGAGTCAATATAATTATTGGTATTTAATGTTAAATTATATTTTATATTATTTAGTGGCGCTTACAGTTATTACTATTTCACATTGTATTTATTGCTATTGTCAAATAAACAAGTTGACACGAACTGTTATTTTAGAGTTTTTGAATTGATTTGCGAATTTTTTTGTGCGAAAATAATTTTTTTTCAGGCGAAACCTAATTTAATTTTATTAATAATACACTATTTAGATTACCGCAACCAGTTGTTCATTCTGCTTTTGTGCAGTTAACTCTCCAATGTAAAGAAGGTATCTTACAGGGAACTGATTGTAGATGTGTGGCCTTAATATCAGCGTTTAAAAAGGTTAATACTAATCATACAATAATGAAAAATGTTATTCTTTAATTTTTTAAATTATTCTCTAGACTAGTGTTAAAATTAATGTATCAACAATTTGTAAAACAATCAATTTGAAAAAATATTGTGAAACAATCAGCTCAATAATTTAATCAAAATGCGTTTTATTGTTTTGAAAATTTTTATTTTTTATTTTAATTTTTTTTTCTTTTTAATGCAAAAATATGGCGTTGTGTAATGACGGACCCACGTTGTCTTTTTAAAATTACATTTTTTTCTTATAAGTATTTTTTATTTTAATTTTTTTTTCTTTTTAATGCAAAAATATGGCGTTGTGTAATGACGGACCCACGTTGTCTTTTTAAAATTACATTTTTTTCTTATAAGTGTTTTAATTGTTTTGTTTCTTAAGAATATTAACATTTTGCCAGGTTTAATTTTTGGTTTTAATAAAAAAAAAGGACAAAATAGATTAATTTACTCAGTGTATTCTAAATCAGTCGAGTTTTTAATAACAGACCGTAGTCAACTGCTTAAATTTAAAATTAAAATCATTTGTAACGAATAATAAAGGTAATAAAACAAAGATTTTAAAAATGATTTTAAATTGGAAGAAACGTCTTAAGTTTTTTTTTGGTTTTCCAAGCTTAGAAAACACAATTGTGGACCTTCAATGTCAATGGAAATAAACAAAGGTTCTAGAAATTTAAAAAAAAAACAACTAAAAATCTAACTAAGAAACACCATCTACTTTTTTGCCGACTGCATGTTTTTAAAATAATTGATGTTATTTAATATTTACCAGAAATTAACCAAAAATTTAAAATTTAAGCTAAAGTTGGAGGTTAGGGTATAACTCTTCTTAACCCCTCTAAAGTTTGGGGTTAAGAGAGGCATACATATACGTGGGCAGCCTCCCGGATTTGGGGGCTATACCCGACCGACCACCAAAATTTGGGGAAGGGTGTCCCAAAATTTTTTTTAGGGGTATACATCAAATACCCCATTTTTAGCGTTTTTAGTACTAGGACCCTCCCCAAAATTTAGGAGGAGGATGTCCGGAGTACTCCCCAAATTTTAGAGGGGGGTGTCGGTTCTAATCGGGATTTTGGGGGGTATAAACCCCCCACCCCCCCCCCCCCCCCGCCCACCTATGGGCATACATGGCCAAGTTGGTCCGAAATAAGAGGGGGGTTAAACCGGGAATTAGAATTAGGGGGAAGGGTTAAAATCCGAAAAACGCATTTTACCCATATCGTTTTTTTTTTTTTTTGAGCGGATTTTACCTATATTGTTTTTAGATTTTGAAAGAAAAATAGGTAAAAACGCTAATTTTAGGTAAAAAAGCCCTTTTTATTGCATTTTTGAGCTTTTTATTGCTTAAAACATTCATTTTGACCTCAAAACTTGAGGTTGGAGGCAGTTAAAAGTCATTTTAAACACATTTTTCTATATTTTTCCAAAATTTGGAGGAAGGGGGCTTAACCTATACCCCCACTTCTGAATGGATGGTGGTTAAACCCCGATTTCAGAATTAAAGGGGAGGGGGTTAACCACCCCTCAAGCCTTCCCTGTGCCATGTATGGTTATTAGTGTAATTTCATAACCTCTCTTAGGGGTTAGCTAGCGGTATAATCCACTAATCCCCAGTAAGTACTCAAAATAGGTTTTTGAATTATATAAGGTAGTAAATTTTAGTTTGTGATCGATTATCGAAAACCACCGGAAAAAGCGTATGGAAGGGATATAGAAACTTCAATAAGACCTCAAATTAGTCACTTGTCAGGTGGAAATCCTTTACCACCAGCCGTGGGAAATATTGTTAAACAGCTTAAGCAAACAATGACGACTCTGCCGGATAACATTACCGAAGAAAAGGTATTTCCAGTTCTTAGGTGCCTGAATGAAGGGGTATATTCCCCTCCCACCCTCCTCGGGGAGATCCCCATAAAATGCTATTTTTCTATAAGATTCCCGGGGGTATGTCTCCTTCGTTTTAGTCAGATTTTGGCTTTTCCTCGAGTGTAAATATATCTCCTCTCTTAAAGGTGCGGTGCGGAGTCAAACTTTTTGTCATCGAATTTGATAATTGAAAATCTTGCTCCTGCTCCCGATAGCCTAAAAAAATTTTTTCAACAAAAATTCTCCAGACTCCAGTGGTTCAGAAGTTATGACCCCCCACTCCGCCACTGTTTATACAGTGCCTTTCCCAAGCCAGGATAAAGGAGGAGGGTTACAGAGGAACTTGTGGCAGTTTCTCTGTAAAATTTTTTCTACACGGGATGCCTGCAACCAGCATTATCTACATGGATGATGTCGTCATTAAACGGCTAGGAGAAAAGCGTGACGGAATTCCCAGCATTATTATTTGCTGACAAGTCTGTTGCAGTTCTGCTGCTCCTAATGAAGATCATGCTGGATCAGAAGGTTAAAACGGAACGATTTACTAGCAGCCAAAGCAACAGCGAAAAATGACTTAACCAAAGCAAGAATCTTTGCCACAGGAGCAAAACAAGAGTTATGACCCCCGAAAAATGGTATTTTTCGACAATTCTGTATTGAAAGATTGCTCAATAAATATAACAGTTTATATATATAACATATAAATATAACAAATAAATATAACAATATATAAAAATTTAAATTTCCAATGACATTTCAAAATCTAGGAGGGGGTCTTGGGGGGGGGGTACGAACCTCCCCTCAGCTTTCTAGGGGGGGGCACCGGTGGAGATTTTAAACCTAGGGGGGGTCAGAGTGGGGTCCAGTGGCGTGCCCAGGATTTAATTTGGGGGGGGGGGGTCTGGGAGGGTACATACTAACCCTGAGGGGGGGGAGCGGCAGCCCCCAGAAATGGGGGGGCTGGGGGGCGAGAACCTCCCAGCGGGGTCAAGGGGCAGAGCCCCTTGTCGAGGGGTCCGGGGGGCAGAATGTCCCCAAGGGAGAGAATTTTTAATTTAAGGCGCTAAAATACACTAGAAATTTTAATTCCAGATGATAATTAAAACAAAATTTAAGTTTTTTTATTCCTATCCATTTAAAACATGTGTTTAAAACGTTAATAAAAGGTTAATAGTGTTTATAGTAGTTTTATTTAACATGTATGCCTTAACTATTGAGCGGCAAAATCGATTAAAATGGAAAAACTGAGATAAATTGTCAATTTAAACTACCCGCGAAGCGGGGAAAATTTGGTTTTTTGACTATTAATATGCTTTTGGAAGGCATCAGGAAAGTTTCTGTATGAATAGTTAAGTAAAAAAATTTTCTCTCCCCAAAAATTCTAAAAACGTAAGGGATCCCCCCCTACGAAAAGGGGGGGGGGAAATCCGGCTTCGCCGGATTTCGGGGGGGGGGGGGCCCCCCCCGCATAGGTGAGCACGGTCGGGGAAGCTAGGGGGGGGGGGGGGTGGTTACCCGGGGTAAATCGAATTTTGAATTCTAGGAGGGGGGTCCCAAGGGGGTTCGGACCACCCCCCTAGCTTTTTAGGAGGGGGGTCGACCTGAGGTACGAAATTTTGAAATCTAGAGGGGGGTCAGATGGGGTCCGAAGCAAAACAGTTTTAAACACAATAATTTTAATAATTGTTCTTTTTATAGGATAATACTACATTTTTTTGAATAAAAAGCCATATTCATGTATAAAAAAGGTGTAAAAGCATGAATATGTGATCGAAATTCACGTTTTTGTAAGAAAATTTAGTATAAAAAAAGTACCTAAAGTTTTCCCGAGGGGAGAGGGGGGAGTCAGATTTCAAATTCTAGAGGGGGTCAGGGGTAAAAAATTCGGAAATTTGGGGGGAGAGGGGGGCCCTAGATTTTCTTCTTGGGGAGGGGTTCCAAAATTTCGAGGCCAGGTGGACCCCACCCTGCCCCCCCCCCTTTCTCACCTATGGAGGGGCGGCCGCCCCCCCCCTGGGCACGCCACTGGTGGGGTCCAATTTGTGAAAAAAAAATACTTTTAAACCATTAAATATTTAATAATAGTTTTTTTTATAAGATAATACTACATATTATTGAATAAAAAGCGATATTTAGGTCTAAAAAAGGTATAAAAACATGAATTTGTGTTAAAAATTCACGTTTTTAGAAGAAAATTTCGTATATAAAATTACTTAAAATTTTCTTGAGAGAGGAGGGGAGGGGTTCAGATTATTAAATCTAGAGGGGGGTCAGAGGTAAAAAATTTGAAAATTTGGGGGAAGGGGCGGGGGGTCCCCTGAATTTTTTTCTAGGGGGGGGGGCAAAATTTCGAGGCTAAGGTGGGTGCACCCCACCCTACCCCCCCCCCTTGTTCATCTATGGACGGCAGTAATTTTATGAAGTTTGCCCAAGCTTTCTTGCCTTTACTTCGCGTTTTTAGCACAAAAATCAAGGGTGTTTTGTACGAGAAACGCAATATTTTGACCAATACTGCACTAATCTTAACGATTAAGGTATTAAATTAAAGTAGAAAGTAGCCGCTTTCTTTGAGTGCATAATTTGTAACTTAAATCGTTATACTCATTGAGCAATATTTCACGTACAGAATTGATAAAAAACGCCATTTTTTTTGGGGGGGGGGTCATAACACCTCCTGAACCACTGGAAGTATTTTGTTAAAAAAATTTTATGTGCTATTGGAGGCGGAAGCATAGGTGAAAAAGTGGGGGCAGGGTGGGGTCCACCCCCTAGCCTAGAAATTTTGGGACCCCCCTAGACGAAAATCTAGCCCCCCCCACTCCCTCCGAATTTTTTACCCCTAACCCCCCTCTAGAATTTGAAATCTGACCCCCCTCCTTCCCCCTCGGGAAATTTTTAGGTACTTTTTTTATACTAAATTTTCTTCAAAAACGTGAATTTTTATCACATATTCATGCTTTTACACCTTGTTATACCAGAATATCGCTTTTTATTCAATAAAATGTAGTATTATTCTATAAAAAGAACGATTTGGACACCGGATTTCACCTGACCCACCTCTAGATTTCAAAATTTCGCACTCCGGGTCGACCCTCCTAAAAAACTAGAGGGGGACCCCCTGGAACCCCCCTTCTAGAATTTAAAATTCGATTTACCCTGGGTAACCACCCCCCTAGCTTCCCCGACCGTTCTCACCTATGAGCAGAGGTAAGGTTTTCACAAAAAATTCTTAAAATCGGAGACAAAAAGTTTGATTCCGTACCGCACTTTCAAGCTAGCTTAGGTCGGGCAGCTGTGTTCCAGTTTACATTAAATCAAAATATTTAAAATTTTGTGTGAATTAAAGCTAAAGTTTGTTTCTGTTTCAGGTTTGTATTTTAAATTTAGTTTCAGTAGTTATTGGTTTAATATTCGCTAAAACGCCTATAAAAATAGTATATATAAGCGACATATAAAACGAGAGGCTAAACTACTCGTATCACATTTTTTTGTATTTTCAGTGTATTAATTTTATTTTCTGTGAATTTTGCGGAAAATTACGTAATGCAAGACATGTTTTTGTTTTATTTCCAGGGAAAAGAAGAACTGATCGGTTGGTTGGAAAATTTTGTTGAAGAAAAAATCAGACTGGCCCATGATAGTATATCATTGAACACACGATTAAAACTCAAAAAATGTTCCGCAATTCTAGTTTACGGCTGGTAGGGTTATAGCATGGCGGTAGCCAGAATTTCTAGACATAGAAAACATCAATTTGATGCTTTTTAAAAATACCTTTTACCCAGGGGCGTAGCCAGGATTTTGGAAAGGGGGGGTTGTACTCCACACAAATTTTTTTAAAGGATGGGGTTGTAGGCATAGGTGAGCACGGTCGGGGAAGCTAGGGGGGGTGGCTACCCGGGGTAAATCGAATTTTGAATTCTAGGAGGGGGTTCCGGACCCCCCCTAGCTTTTTAGGGGGGGTCGACCCGGGGTGCGAAATTTTGAAATCTAGAGGGGGGTCAGGTGGGGTCCAGTGTCCAAAGCAAAACAGTTTTAAATCATAATAACTTTAATAATTCTTCTTTTTATAGGATAATACTACATTTTATTGAATAAAAAGCCATATTCATGTATAAAAAGGGTGTAAAAGCATGAATATGTGATGAAAATTCACGTTTTTGGAAGAAAATTTGGTATAAAAAAGGTACCTAAAATTTTCCAGAGGGGGGAGGGGAGGGGGTCAGATTTCAAAATCTAGAGGGGGGTCAGGGGTAAAAAATTCGGAAATTTGGGGGGAGGGGGGACCCCTTCTAGATTTTCGTCTAGGGGTGGGGTCCCAAAATTTCGAGGCTAGGGGGGGTGGACCCCACCCTGCTTCTGCCCCCCCCTTTCTCACCTATGGTTGTAGGGGGTTGTACTCCAAATTTTCAAAATATAGTAAAAAAGACATAAAAAAAGGTAAAAATTTTTGCGCTTCACGCTAAGTGATTCTTTTTGCTGTTATTTGCACGGTTTTTTTAAGTTAGACTTAAAAAAATTTAGGTTTAAAAAAGTTTAACATTAAAAATCGTGCGACAGCATGAAAAAGTTAAAAAAAATCGACTTTGAAATTCATTAAAAACATCACTTAAAAGTTGTAAAAAGGTTTATAAATATCGAGTACTGAGCGGAGCCAAGCGCGAGTAAATTTTTTAAAATTGTTTTCTTGGCACCCCCAAATTTTTACCTCCGCCAGTCCAAAAGGGGGGTAACCCCCATAACCCCCCCTGACTACGCCCTTGCTTTTACCCAAGAATTATTATTAAATCGTTACGGCAGATCCAGGGGCAGCCCTTGCGAATTTGGGGGGGGTGTGCCGAGGGCCCAAGTACCCCTTTTTATTTTACCCCCAAATTTGGGGGGTTCGGGGTCCCCCAATTTTAGGGGGGGGTGTCGGCCCCCCCCCCCCGGAGATCCCCTATTAACCTCACTGGCTGCGGCTATGTGTTAGTAATATTGTAATATTAGTATTTTGTATTATTATTTATGGTAGAATATTATTTAACATAACATTGTATTAAAATTTATTGTACAAAAATATAAGATATTATTATAAAGCTGTAAAAAAATCCCAAAATACATGTCTTTTATGCTTTAACTGTGTACTGTTGTTTTTACGAGTTATAATGATTGATTGATAATAGTTATTATAGTTGTATTTTTGGATATCGTAATTTCACCGACGACAGCCACAAAGTTTAGTTTGGATGCATACGGCAATTTTTTTTGTAAATATGTAAAAAAAAATTTTAAATTTTTGGGTGATTTTTTTGTTTAATTTTTTTAAAAGAAAAGGAGGCTTCTTAGGTCCTCGATAATGTTGAAATTGTATTAGAATATAAATAATTTGCCATCTCCCTTCTAATAAGCCCAATGAACGTGTTTTTTAAATGAACGCCCAATGAACGGGTTTTTAATTATATAATACGCACTTATTATTTAGGTGTCCGATCATTGAAAAAATCTTAGTAGAAGCGAAACAATCTGGATTAAATTTTAGAACTGTAGTAATTGATTCAATGCCAAAACAAGAAGGTAAAATTAATTTTAAAGTTGTTTAGTTTTCTTATTTAAAGCGGATATACATATATTATTAAAATATTTTCAACCCAAAATTGTTTATTTATAGATCAAAATTGATTAAATTTGCCGTAATCATGTTAAGTTGTTTCAAAAAAAGCTTTCAAAGGATTTTGGCAATAAAATTTTGTTTTATTGATTGGACGCTTCCTCATGGCATTTGGGTTTAGTATTTTATAAAAAAATTAATGACAAAAAATGTTTCATGCTTTTCGAACAATGATATTTTGCTCGAAAAACAAATTTGAAAACTTAATATCTCGCCAACCAAGCGGCTTTTCAGAATCTTTGCACGGTCTGGCGATGCCCCATGTTTCTTTACTGGCTGTCATCCCTCACCTCTCACTTCTTTTTGTTGTCTCTCCCCGTTTTACCCCTGCATTTTGGTGCCCCCTGTTTTGGTGGCCCCCTTAAAACAATTAATAAAATAATATTCGCCGCATGACATTTTTGCATTTTGTATTTTTGTAAAATTTCTGAGAAATTTTTGACATTTTGACGTTTTGACTTTTTTTATAAAAATTTGGACTTTCCCCCCGTATTTCCTACCCGTTTCAAAACAAACGCCCCATCTGTGCCGTGTGCTTTACTTTGGAAGTGGTCTCCATTTAACACCCGGGGCATTGCTACCATAGGTGTTTTTGGGGGGGGACAGAGGGGTGCACCCCCCCTAGAGCCAAAATTTTGGACCCCCCCCCTAGAAAAAATTCAGGGGCCTCCTCCCAAAGCTCGAGAGCGGTCCGGCCTGACCCCCCTCCCCCTAGCAAGGCTGACCCCCCTCCCCCCCCCCTCCCGACCAATTTGGAAGTATATTTTTTTATTTACTGTCAAAAACACGGGTTTTTAGTTAAAAACAGTGTTTAAATACACTTTTTAGGCCTAAATAGGCTGTTTTAATACATAAAATTCAATATTAGACCTAAAAACACTTAAATTATTGATTTAAAAAAATTTTGCTAAAAAATTGGACCACCTGACCTTCCCCCTAAATTTGAAATCTCGCACCTGGGGTCGACCCCCCTAAAAAGCCAGGGGGGTCCGGACCCTCCTGAAACTCCCCGCTAAAAAATTTTGGCCTTTCACCCGGGGGTGGACGCCCCATAGCGGACCCGACCAAAAACACCTATGATTGCTACGGGTTTTTTACATGCTATAATTAGCGGTTTGTCAGGCGCTTCGCTATAGTTTGTCGGGCGTAGAGAAAATATTTTATAATTATTTGAATTTATTTCATGGATTCAAACAATTACTGTTTTAGGTAAAATTATGGTTAAAAATTTACTCAAAAGTAACATAGAAACAAGTTATGCTCTTTTGAATTCTATAGAATACGAAATCAGAGATGTAAGTTTAAGTTATTTTTTTATTTGTAAAAATTATGTCCGCAATTATGTGGTTCAATTAAATTCAATTCAATTCAATTATTTAAAAATTCCTTGAAATAATGCTTAAACTTTGAATAAAATTGTTAAGAACACACTAAACTATGAAAAATAGGTTGGGTTAAGGTGGAATCTACTCTTGCTTTTAAATTTTACACCTCATAAAACAATCAGGGGCGGGTCCACTAAACACGTGCTGACTAGGTGCTATCTTAGCACGTTGTTTAAAACTCTTGTTAATGTTTTAATTTCTGGGTTTTTTTCTCGAAAAATCTAACAGAACTTTTTGTTTACATGGCACAAACTAATATTTTATTAATTTTATACATATTTGTTGTATATACAAACTATTAAAGCAATAACCCCTAGTTACAGGTTAGCAAAACTCCTGACTACGGTTTAAGGCTTTATTAAATTTAATTTCAAACAAATATGTATAAAATTCTTTAAACATTAATTTATCCTATCTATAAAAAAAACAGTCCCATACATTTTCTTAAGAAAAAACTTAAAAATTAAAACATTAACAAGAGTTTTAAACAACGTGCTAAGATAGCACCTAGTTAGCACGCGTTAGTGGACCCGCCCCTGGGGGTTTATTTATCATTACAGTAGCAATTAATATTGAATTGTTTTTCAGTTAAGAATAACAAACGGGGATTGAACAATGCTCCGGGGATTAAACAGAGGAGAAAAAATTTTTTTAGACTGACAGGGCCGTATCCAGAAGGGGGTTATGAGGGATATATCCCCCTCGAATTCTGAGGAAGCAAAAAATTTGTAAGGTTCCCGGGGAAACCAGAAAATATCCCAAATTAACAGACATGAAAAAGTTTTAAAAGCAAAAAAATATCATAGGTACCAATTCCTAGATTTTACTCAATCGGTGAATAAATGATAATATCTGTTGCGAAAAGTCCTCTTCTTCGTATATAACATTTCTACATCAAGTTAAAAAATATTCATTGCATTTTATTCCTCAACCGTTATTTACAATTACCATAGTCCTGGTAGTAATAGCCTGCTTAAGACGGAGGCAGCCACCCCAACCCCGAAATACAGCAAAACCAGATTTTTTTGTAAGGGACATTACATTGTTTTTTTTTAATTTTAGAAGAAAAAAATTTGTTTTAGTATTAGTGGAGAAACATTTCTGATGCATTTTTAAAGTATATAAACAGTCAAAAACCCAAAATGTCCCCGCTACGCGGGAAGTTTAAATGATCTATGGCTTTCAATAGTTAAGGCATTATGTTTAAACTACTTTAAATAATAAATTAACAGACCTGTGCACGGTCTGAAAATGCCCCCCCCCGTTTTATTGGAGGATTCGCCCCCCCCCCGTTTTATTGCCCCCCCCCCCCCCGCCAAAAAATGAAAAAGTACCTTAAAAATATGACGCCATTTTTGACCTATGATGACGCCATCATCGCGAATTTTTTGCAGTTTTTAGCCTATTTCAATGTATTTTAAGCCATTTTAGACTCTATTTTTACCTTATTTCCGCTTTTTTTGTCCCTTTTTCCCTTTTCCCTTTTCTTTTCCTCTTTTTTTCTCCTTTTTCTCTCTTTTTCTTCCCCCCCTGCTTGCCCCCCCTTTCATTGCCCCCCCCCCGTTTCAAAAAAGTTGCCCCCCGTGTACCCCCCCGTTTGCAATTTCCCACCACGTTTTAACCCCGGGGGGGCAGTGCACAGGTCTGAATTAAAATTTATCAACGATTTTACATATTTAAAAAAAATTACATATCTATTTGTAATTTAAAGTGATAAAATCACGCTTAAAATGGATAAACAATCTATAAATAAATTTATTAAAATTTTCTTTAATTTTATACCTTACGTTTTTTAATATTTTGTAATTAAATAAATTTTTGAAGTGTGTTTAGGTGCCTCAAATAAAAATTTTTTTTCCTGGGGAGCGTTCTCCCCCCCCCCCCCCCCGCTGAACCCTTAACAAAAGGCTCTGCTCCTTTACCTTCCTGGAGTGTTCCAGCCCAGACCAGACCCCTTCAGAGTTAATTCCCTCCGGTCAAATTATGGAATTTAAATTTTTATAAAAAAGTTTCCAATAGTAGTTTTTGATGTGCTTTCAAAAAGATTTTTCTGAGGGCTGGCGCCCCCCTCACCCCCCTTAGTTCCGCCCCCAAACCTCCCGATCAGCCGCCTTTTGTGAGATACTCTTAATATGCTCTTCCTACACCCTTTGCTATGGTCCCTCAGACCCCCTTGTGGCATGTATTTTTCTTTTTTCGTCATATTATCCTCCTCAAATGAAATCCTTTTTCCGCTTGGGCGGGAAAAGTTTAGGCAGCAAGAGGGGAGTATGTAGGGGTGTAGTGTATAGGTGAAGAATCAACATGGCGTCGACGACACTTTTCCGGCTTCTGTGGGGGGGGGGGTTAAACCCCAAATTGGGGGAGGATGGGCTAAAATCCGAGTGACGCAAAATACCCATATCGTTTTTTTTTCTGGAGTGCATTTTACTCATATCGTTTTTCAATTTTGAAGGAAAAAATAGGTAAAAAACGCTTATTTTAGATCAAAAAGCCCTTTTTTTAGCGTTTTTTGAGCTTTTTATTGCTTCAAAACATTCATTTTGACCTCAAAACTTAAGTTTGGGCGGCAGTTGGAAGTCATTTTAAAGACATTTTTCCTTCTTCATTTTTCCAAAATCGGGGAGGGGGGTTAAGCTTTTCTCCCGACGTTATAATACGAGGGGTTGATCAAAAAGCCCTACAATGAATTTCAGGGGGGGGGGGTTAACCCCCTCAACCCCCCGGTGTCTATGCTTCTCACCCCGTACACCCCCCGTATAATTTGGGGGGTCCCGGTGTAAAAACGCTAAAAATGGGGTATTTGTAAGGTATGCCCCAAAAAGTTTTGGGAACCCCCCTTAGATTAGATGGGTCGCGTATACCCAAAAAAAATCCGGGAGGCTGCTCATCTATTATATACTCAATGCTATTATTATTAATTTCACAACAAAAAAGACGAAAATTGTGAATGAACGAGTGCGACTTTTCTAGCGTAATTTTGTTCGTAAATTGAGTGTACAGTCGAAGATTCTTTTGTGTTATATATTTTTTGGTTATTATAACTAATAATATAGTTTGCAGTTTATAATAATAATAATTGTTTTTTTATCTTCTTGACTACTTTATAGTGCGATCTGGTCCTGCTGGATTGCGACGCCGCCTTGGCAAACGGTAACGTCCTGGCCAAACTGGGCGGGAGCGTGGTGGCCCTGGTGGCCGGCGCCCACAACGTACCCGTACTCGTACCCTGCCCTACGTATAAGTTCACGGAAAAGGTATTTCCTGCTGTTTTACTTTGATAATAGGGGAACTGACTTAAATTCGGCCAGCCTTAATTTCGGCCACCGGTTATTATTTTTACTATGCGCTAAGTTATAAAACGAACTGCGTATGGCTAGATAGATCGCCATGTCATCTATCTAGCCATACGCAGCGTCGTAAGCTTTGCGCATGGCAAAAATAAACAGCCGGTCGCGAAAATTTAAGGCTGACCGATTTAGGTCACTCTCTATTTGATTTTATTAATCGTTTACCCATCCCTGCTTACAAAGCATAGGGGGGTTGAATTGAGGGGGTCCAACCCATAAATGGGCTAGTTGTTGCGGAGTGGGGGGGGGTTAAACCCCAAATTGGGGGTTAAATTCTGAGAAAAGCAAAATACCCATATTGTTTTTTTTGGAGTTCAAATTTCCCATATTGTTTTTCTATTTTGAAGGAAAAATAGGATAAAAAACCTAATTTTTTGTCAAAAAGCCCTTTTTATTCATTTTCTACTTCTAATTGCTTAAAACACTCATTTTGACTTTAAAACTTAAGTTTAGAGGCAGAATTCATTTTAAAGACACTTTTTCTTTATTTTTCCAAAAAGTGGGGGGCCTTAACTTCTCCCCCCCCCACTTTTGAGTGGGGGGGTGGGGGGGGGGGGTTAAACCTCCATCTCAGAATTTGGGGGTTAACCCCCCCTGTGCCGATGTATGGACCAACTCCCCTAGTTTTTATATCATAGATGAACACGGTCAAAAAGCTAGGGGGAGTGTTCACCCCCGTAAATGACATTTCAAAATCTAGGGGGGTCGAAGGTCGAAGCCCCCTAGCTTTTTAGGGGGGTCGACCCAGGGGGTGCGAAATTTCGAAATCTAGAGGGGGGTCAGGTGGGGTCCGGTGTCCAAAACAAAACAGTTTTAAACCATAATAACTTTAATAATTGTTCTTTTTATAGGATAATACTACATTTTATTGAATAAAAAGCCATATTCATGTATAAAAACGGTGTAAAAACATGAATTTGTGTTAAAAATTCACATTTTTGCACGAAAATTTAGTATAAAAAAGGTACCTAAAATTTTTCTCGAGGAGGGGGAGGGGGTACAGAGTGGGGAGTCAGGGGGGGAGAAAGGGGAAAAAAGGGAGGAGGGAACCCCCGCTAGGGTCCCGTAGAGGGGGGTCGTAGGGGGTTGCGGAAGGTGGGGGGGAGGCGGGGCTGGCCCTTCTTCCCCTTTTATCTTACCCCCCTTCCCCCCTCCGGGGTGTCGGGTGTGTCCGGCTTATCCTATGAGGCGCTATGTTCTTTTTTTTTATGGTAAGAGGAAGAGGTGTGAAGAGGGGGGGTGTTTTCCCCCGGTAAATGTCATTTTAAAATCTCGGGAGGGGGGCGGGGGAGGGGGCGGCCGCCCATCCCCCCCTGAAATCCGGCGAAGCCGGATTTTTTCGTAAGGGGGGACCCTTACGTTTTTTGAATTTTGGGAGAAAAATTTTTTTCTTTATATATAAATTCAGAAACATTTCTGATGCGTTCCAAAAGCATAAAAATACCCAAAAAACTGAAATTTTTCCCGCTTCGCGGGAAGTGTACATTAATCATTTTGTTAGTTTTTTTTAATTTCAATGGATTGTACCATTCAATACATAGCTAAGGCATGTGCCTTTGCCTCAGATATTGAATGGCAATACTATATAGATGTTAAAACTCATATATTATAAGATATGTAGGTTTGATAATGGCTGTTTTAAACCCCTTAACAACGGTTTTTACACTTGTGGGGTTGTCCGCCTTTCCACCTCCCCCCATGGTGAAGCGTGGCAGTTTGTATAGATTTTTTTTTACTTTTCAAATATTGAGTTATAAAAATTTAATACAAATCTTAGTGCATTCTAAAATCAGAAATTAATCAATATAAAAATTTTTCCCGCTACGCGGGAAGGTCAGATTTATATATATACAGTAAAATTAATATTATCAGTAATATTTTTTGTTATTATAACTTACACCATACTCATTCGCAAAATTTAAAGACATCAGAAAATAGATAGTTGTCAGTGGCGTAGCCAGGATTTCATTTCGGGGGGGGGGCGGTCTGGGGGGAGAAAAAGTGCCACAAAAGCGGCGCGCAGCGCCGCCGCCTGCGCCGCGTAGCGGCGCCAGCCGACGCGAAGCGTCGGCCGGGGGGTCTAGGGGTTTTCCTCCAGCCGCCGGAGGCGAAATTTTTTTTTAAATATGCACTAAAAACTGCTTAAAAATCGTCCCCTGGTGTTTGCGTGAACATACATTTTACTTTTGTTTTTTTACCTAATTTCTGCACAATTATGTCTGATCTTCAAAATTATCAGGCGATGAAATTGTATATAACACAACTATCTATTTTCTGATGTCTTTAAATTTTGCGAATGAGTATGGTGTAAGTTATAATAACAAAAAATATTACTGATAATATTAATTTTACTGTATATATATAAATCTGACCTTCCCGCGTAGCGGGAAAAATTTTTATATTGATTAATTTCTGATTTTAGAATGCACTAAGATTTGTATTAAATTTTTATAACTCAATATTTGAAAAGTAAAAAAAAATCTATACAAACTGCCACGCTTCACCATGGGGGGAGGTGGAAAGGCGGACAACCCCACAAGTGTAAAAACCGTTGTTAAGGGGTTTAAAACAGCCATTATCAAACCTACATATCTTATAATATATGAGTTTTAACATCTATATAGTATTGCCATTCAATATCTGAGGCAAAGGCACATGCCTTAGCTATGTATTGAATGGTACAATCCATCGAAATTAAAAAAAAACTAACAAAATGATTAATGTACACTTCCCGCGAAGCGGGAAAAATTTCAGTTTTTTTTGGGTATTTTTATGCTTTTGGAACGCATCAGAAATGTTTCTGAATTTATATATAAAGAAAAAAATTTTTCTCCCAAAATTCAAAAAACGTAAGGGTCCCCCCTTACAAAAAAATCCGGCTTCGCCGGATTTCGGGGGGGGGAGGGGGCAACCGTCCCCCCCCTCCTGGCTACGCCACCCCCTCCCCCCTCGTGAAAATTTTAAGTACTTTTTTTATACTAAATTTTCTTCCAAAAACGTGAATTTTCATCACATAGATATTCATGTTTTTACACCCTTTTTATACCTCAATAACGCTTTTTATTCAATAAAATGTAGTATTATCCTATAAAAAGAACAATTATTAAAGTTATTATGATTTAAAACTATTTTGCCTTGGACACCGGACCCTACCTGACCCCCCTCTAGATTTCAAAATTTCGGGCGCCCGCGCCCCCCCCGAATTAGAGAAATTACCCCCGGGGAACCACCCCCCCTAGCTTCCCCGACCGTGCTCACCTATGAGTATAATCTTATAAAAATACTATTATTAAACATTTAATGTTTTAAAAGTATTTTGTATCGGAAATTGGACCCGACCTGACCCACCTCTAGGTTTCAAAATCTTCCACCCCGGGTCGACCTAGGGGGGGGACCCATACATGGGGGGGGGGGGGGGGGTTGGGGGGGGGGGTTAACCCCCCAAATTCTGAGAAGAGGGGTTTAACCCCCCCCCCACTCAGAAGTGGGGGGGGAAAAAGGTTAAACCCCCCCCCTAATTTTGGAAAAATGAAGAAAAAAAATGTCTTTAAAATGACTTCTAACTGCCTTTAAACTTAAGTTTTGAGGTCAAAATGAATGTTTTAAGCAATAAAAAGCTCAAAAATGCAATAAAAAGGGCTTTTTGACCTAAAATTAGTGTTTTTAACCTATTTTTCCTTCAAAATCGAAAAACGATATGGGTAAAATGCACTCCAGAAAAAAAAACGATATGGGTATTTTACGTTTCTCAGATTTTAACCCCCCCTAATTTGGGGTTTAACCCCCCCACTCCGGACCAACTTGCCCATGTATGGGTTGGACCCCCTAGATTCGACCCCCCTATGCTTGTAAGCAGGGATGGGTAAATCATGGGCACAAAAAATGGTAAATTTTTCTAAACTTTGTATATTAAAAAATAAAACGATTAAATAGAGTAACTGACCTAAATTCGGTCAGCCTTAATTTCGGCGACCGGCTGTTTATTTTTGCCATGCGCAAAGTTATGAAATTAACTGCGTATGGCTAGATAGATGACATGGCGATCTATCTAGCCATACGCAGTTCGTTTTATAACTTAGCGCATAGTAAAAATAATAACCGGTGGCCGAAATTAAGGCTGGCCGAATTTAAGTCAGTTCCCCTATTATCAAAGTAAAACAGCAGGAAATACCTTTTCCGTGAACTTGTAAGTGGGGCAGGGTACGAGTACGGGTACGTTGTGGGCGCCGGCCACCAGGGCCACCACGCTCCCGCCCAGTTTGGCCAGGACGTTACCGTTTGCCAAGGCGGCGTCGCAATCCAGCAGGACCAGATCGCACTATAAAGTAGTCAAGAAGATAAAAAAAAACAATTATTATTATTATAAACTGCAAACTATATTATTAGTTATAATAACCAAAAAATATATAACACAAAAGAATCTTCGACTGTACACTCAATTTCCGAACAAAATTACACTAGAAAAGTCGCACTCGCTCATGCACAATTTTCGTCTTTTTTGTTGTGAAATTAATAATAATAGCATTGAGTATATAATAGGTGAGCAGCCTCCCGAATTTTTTGGGGGTATACGCGACCCCTGAAATTTAGGGGGGTGTCCCAAAAACTTTTTGGGGGTATACCTCAAATACCCCATTTTTAGTGTTTTTAGTACTGGGACCCCCCAAATTATACGGGGGGTGTACGGGGTGAGAAGCATACATGGGGGGTTGGGGGGTTAACCCCCCCCAAATTCTGAGAAGGGGGGTTTAACCCCCACACTCAGAAGTGGAGGGGGGAGAAAAAGTTAAACCCCCCCCCGATTTTGGAAAAATGAAGAAAAAAATGTCTTTAAAATGACTTCCAACTGCCCCCAAACTTAAGTTTTGAGGTCAAAATGAATGTTTTGAAGCAATAAAAAGCTCAAAAACGCTAAAAAAAGGGCTTTTTGATCTAAAATAAGCGTTTTTTACCTATTTTTCCTTCAAAATTGAAAAACGATATGGGTAAAATGCACTCCAGAAAAAAAAACGATATGGGTATTTTGCGTTTTTGGGTTTAAACCCCTAATTTGGGGTTTAACCCCCCCCCACTCCGGACCAACTTGCCCATGTATGGTGAGAAGGGCCAAAACCTACCCCAAAAACGACAAAAATCAGCGACTAAGCTAAGCTTAAGCAAAATCTAAGCCAAGATTAAGCTAAGCATAGGTGAGAAAGGGGGGGGGCAGGGTGGGGTCCAACCCCCCTAGCCTCGAAATTTTGGGACCCCCCTTAGACGAAAATCTAGGGGGGGGGGGCCCATCCTCCCCCCAAATTTCCGAATTTTTTACCCCTGACCCCTCTCTAGATTTTGAAATCTGACCCCTCCCCCTCCCCCCTCGGGAAAATTTTAGGTACCTTTTTTATACTAAATTTTCTTCCAAAAACGTGCATTTTCATCACATATTCATGCTTTTATACCCTTTTTATACATGAATGTGGCTTTTTATTCAATAAAATGTAGTATTATCCTATAAAAAGAACAATAATTAAAGTTATTATGGTTTAAAACTGTTTTGCTTTGGACACCGGACCGGACCCCACCTGACCCCCCTCTAGATTTCAAAAATTCGCACCGCGGGTCGACCCCCCCTAAAAAGCTAGGGGGGCCCGACCCCCCTAGGACTCCCCTCCTAGAATTCAAAATTCGATTTACCCCGGGTAACCACCGCTCCCCTAGCTTCCCCGACCGTTCTCACCTATGAAGCTAAGTCTTAGCAAAACAAAGTCTGAACAAAACTTAAGCCTTTAGCCAAAGCCTAAGCAAAACCTAAGCCTAAGCAAAAGCTAAGCTAAGTCTAAGCCTAAGCAAAACCTCTAAGCTTAAGCCTAAGCAAAACCTAAGCTTAAGCAAAATCTAAGCCTAAGCAAAACCTAAGCCTAAGCAAAATGTTAGCTAAGCCTAAGCCTAAGCAAAATCTAAGCTTAGGGAAATTAAACCTAACCCCTCCCGTGTCATCTTTGGGGTAGGTTTTGGCCTTTGGCGTTCGGGGTACCACCCAATTTTAGATGTCGGCTATAATCGGGATTTTTGGGGGTATAACCGCCCCCCCCCCCCAACCATAAAGGGGCCCGGGGGGGGGGGGGGTTGGGGGATTGTTAATCCCCCAAATTCTGAGAAGGGAGGTTTAACCCCCCACTCAGAAGTGGAGGGGGGAGAAAAAGTTAACCCCCAATTTTGGAAAAATGAAGAAAAAAGTCTTTAAAATATCTTCTAACTGCTTCCAAACTTAAGTTTTGAGGTCAAAATGAATGTTTTAAACAGTAAAAAGCTCAAAAATGCAATAAAAGTGGTGTTTGATTTAAAATTAGCGTTTTTTACCTATTTTATCTTTAAAATCGAAAAACTATATGCATATAGTATAAAACTATAAAAAAATGCACTCCAGAAAAAAAACGATATGGTATTTTGCGTTTCTCGGATTTTAACCCCCCCCCCCACTCCGGACCAACTTGCCCATGTATGCCTCCCCCCCACAGAAGCAGGAAAAGAGTCGTCGACGCCATGTTGATTCTGCACCTATACACTACACACCTACATACTCCCCTCTTGCTGCCTAAACTTTTCCCGCCCAAGCGGAAAAAAAGGGATACGCCGAAATGGGGCGATTGAAATCGGTATGAGTATTTTGCGTTTCTCGGATTTTAACCCCCCCCCCCCCCTAATTTGGGGTTTAACCCCCCACTCCGGACCAACTTGCTCATGTATGCCCCCAACCCCTCCCCCTGCTCACCTATGGCAGTGAAAAAAGCAGCATTTAGTGCAAAGAAAGTCATACTTTTTACTGCAAAAAAATTAACACTGCATTAAAAATCACTGCGCGGAAAACCTAGCAGAAAATGACGGATTTTTGATGGAAAACTAGCACACGTTGAGCATGTGCGACATTTCTAGCGAAATTTTAGTCAACAATTAAGTGTACATTCGGACATTCTCTTGTGTTATATTCTTGTAATAACTAAACACTATACACAAACATACACAGACCGGTGCATGGTCCAGATATACCCCTGTCCCACCTCCGCTTTATTAATGGTTAGTTTGTGCCTCCATTCATGCTTGAAAACAAAACAAATCCAAAAAATCGCCATTTGTGACCTGTTTTTGCTAAATTATTTGGGGTTTTAAGCTATCTAGGATATCCGCCGTATCCAAGATTTCATTTGAGGAAGATATACTAAAAGGGAAAAATACATGCCACAAGGGGGTCTGAGGGACCATAGCAAAGGAAAGGGTGTAGGAAGAGCATATTAAGAGTATCTCACAAAAGGCGGCTGATCGGGAGGTTTGGGGGCGGCGGAGCCCCCGCAACTAAGGGGGGTGAGGGGGGCGCCAGCCCTCAGAAAAATCTTTTTGAAAGCACGTCAAAAACTACTATTGGAAACTTTTTTATAAAAATTTAAATTCCATAATTTGACCGGAGGGAATTAACTCTGAAGGGGTCTGGTCTGGGCTGGAACCCTCTAGGAAGGTAAAGGAGCAGAGCCTTTTGTTAAGGGTTCAGCGGGGTGGGGGGGGGGGGAGAACGCTACCCCAGGAAAAAAAATTTTTATTTGAGGCACCTAAACACAATTCAAAAATTTATTTAATTACAAAATATTAAAAAACGTAAGTTATAAAATTCTAAAGAAAATTTTAATAAATTTCCTTATAGATTGTTTATCCATTTTAAGCGTGATTTTATCACTTTAAATTACAACTAGACATGCAATTTTTTTTAAATATGTAAAATCGTTGATAAATTCTAATTCAGACATGTGCACTGCCCCCCCCCCCGGGGGTTAAAACGGGGGGGGGGCAATTCCAAAACGGGGGGGGGGGCACGGGGGGGCAACTTTTTTGAAACGGGCGGAGGCAATAAAACGAGGGGGCAAGCAGGGGAGAAAGAAAAAAAAAGAGAAAAAAAGAAGAAAAAAAAGAGAAAAAAGAAGGGAAAAGGGAAAAAAGGGACAAAAAAAGCGAAAATAAGGTAAAAATAGGTCTAAAATGGCTTAAAATACATTGAAATAGGCTAAAAACTGCAAAAAAATTCGCGATGATGGCGTCATCATAGATCAAAAATGGTGTCATAATTTATGGGTACTTTTTATTTTTTTGGCGGTGGGGGGGGGGGCAATAAAACGGGGGGGGGGCGAATCCTCCAATAAAACGGGGGGGGGATTTAAAACCGTGCACAGGTCTGTTAATTTATTATTTAAAGTAGTTTAAACATAATGCCTTAACTATTGAAAGCCATAGATCATTTAAACTTCCCGCGTACCGGGGAAATTTTGGGTTTTTGACTGTTTATATACTTTAAAAATGCATCAGAAATGTTTCTCCACTAATACTAAAACAAATTTTTTTCTTCTAAAATTAAAAAAAAAACAATGTAATGTCCCTTACAAAAAAATCTGGCTTTGCTGTATTTCGGGGTGGGGGTGGCTGCCTCCGTCTTAAGCAGGCTATTACTACCACGACTATGGTAATTGTAAATAACGGTTGAGGAATAAAATGCAATGAATATTTTTTAACTTGATGTAGAAATGTTATATACGAAGAAGAGGACTTTTCGCAACAGATATTATCATTTATTCACCGATTGAGTAAAATCTAGGAATTGGTTTTTATGATCTCTTCTTTTGCTCTCGAAAACTTTTTCATGTCTGTTAATTTGGCATATTTTCTGGTTTCCCCGGAACCTTTCAATTTTTTGCTTTACCAGAATTCGAGGGATATATCTCTCATAACCCCCTTCTGGATACGGCCCTGTCAGGTCAAAAAAAATTTTTCTCCTCTGTTTAATCCCCGGAGCATTGTTCAATCCCCGTTTGTTATTTTTAACTGAAAAACAATTCAATATTAATTGCTACTGTAATGATAAACCCCCAGGGGCGGTTCCCACTAACGCGTGCTGACTAGGTGCTATCTTAGCACGTTGTTCAAAGTTCCTGTTAATGTTTTAATTTTTAAGTTTTTGTTTAAGAAAATGTATGGGACTGTTTTTTTTATAGATAGAGCAATACGAAACTAACCAAGAACATAG
>JASAMX010014160.1:0-11418 GCA_030248175.1 Microlaimidae sp. YZB2_3 | reverse complement strand
ATTTCACGGTTTTATAAGCATGTTTAACGTTATTGAGCGAGTAGCGGTCGTGCTGGAGGTTACTAGTGAGTTGAGTTTATGCTATATATGGGGCAGCAGGACAGTGGCGGGCCCAGGGGGGAAAGCGGGGGGCGGGGGGGCCGCCGCCCTCCCCCCAAAATTCGGCGAAGCCAGATTTTTTTGTGAGGGGGGACCCTTACGTTTTTTGAATTTTGGGAGAGAGAATTTTGGGAGAGAGAATACAAAAACTTTCCTGATGCCTTTCAAAAGCATATTAATAGTCAAAAAACCAAATTTTCCCCGTTTCGTGGGTAGTTTACATTACATTATCAATTTATCTTAGTTTTTCGATTTCAAATCGATTATGCCGTTCAAGAATTATG
Organism: Microlaimidae sp. YZB2_3; assembly: GCA_030248175.1. Lineage (NCBI taxonomy): Eukaryota > Metazoa > Nematoda > Chromadorea > Desmodorida > Microlaimidae > Microlaimidae sp. YZB2_3. Next base: position 11,035 of record JASAMX010014160.1, on the reverse strand, counting down.
TTAAATAAAATTACTATAAACACTATTAACGTTTTATTAACGTTTTAAACACATGTTTTAAATCTAAAAGGATAAAAACCTTAAATTTTGTAATATGTATCTCTCGCCCCCAAGACCCCCTATTTCTGGGGGGCTGCCACCCCCCAGCAAAACCCTTTCACGGTTAGTATTTACCCCTGCAGAAGGGGTAAGGTTTTTACAAAAAATCATCAAAATCGAAGACAAAAAATTTAACTCCACACCTTTCCTTTAAATAAATAATCTATCTTGTACATTAAATTTACGCATTTTATTTAATTTATAAAATGCAGTTTATATATCCATGGCCAACATGGGCAAGTTGGTCCGAAGACCTACTTTTTAGGAAGATTTTTAAGGAAAAAATGCGAATTCAATATTAACGCACAGTTTCAAAAGATCAATTGATAATTAAAATAAATAGATTTAATACTTGGGCTTGTGTCGGGATTTACAACAATAATTTGATGTTCCGCTGCAAATCTTTGGAATCCACTTTTTTGAATAAAGTTGGCTTCTGTACAAGTTAACCCAGAAAGCCAATAGAGCACTGGACATTTTTTCGGCGAGTCTCCCAGTGCTGCTGGTGGAAGATAAACACCAAAAGTTGCACTTTTACCAAGTTCAGTACTAAAATTTAAGAATAATGAAGTTAAAAAGTAAAAATGGAATGTAGTCACAAACGTGACCAGAAGAGGTCGTGAGGCCGGGTCGCTGCCATTCTTGAGGCCGCGGCCCCCCACTCCTATTGTATCCAGAGAAGGCAAACATGGGCAAGTTGGTCTAGAAGGAATAGGAAAGGGGCTAAAACGCATGCCCTCTCATTCCGGCAGACAATCCTGGCTACGTTTCTGGAATGGGGGATTAGTTATATCAAGAATTTATAACACAAGAGAGAGAATGTTCGACTGTTCACTATATTTTTGACCAAAATTTTGCTAGAAAAGTTGCGCGACTTTGTGTAGACAACTTTGCGCGACTTCTCTAGCAAAAATCTGCCATTTTTTGCTAGTTTTCCCGCGCTGCGATTATTAACACAGTGTTAGTTTTCTTGCTATGGGGACTGCGACTTTTTGCACTCAATACTGCTTTACTTGCACTGCGACTATACCAGCACAGCGAAGTTTGTTGCACAACAAAAATTAATAAAAAAAATAAAGCGAAGATATCGGTATAAAACTCGTTTTTTTATGTTAACAGGTCCAATTTTTTTTATATTTTAATGAAATAAATCGACTTTCTAACGTTTTAAAACTAAATAAACCAACTTTTAAAGTGTTTTACTCCATTGAAAATGACCACCAGCGTCTGTATTTTTTTGTTGAGCAGCCAGGCTCGCAATGCTAAAATAATTGCAGTGCCTATATAGCAGTATTAAGTGCAAAAGAAGTCGCAGTTCCTACTACAAGAAAACTAAGTGTGTTCATACATGAGCATAGGGGGGTAGGGTGGGGTTCAGCCTCATGGGATTTCAAAGGGCCATTTACCCGGGGTAGCCACCCCCCCTTCCTAGCTTCCCGATCCATGCTCATGTATGAGTGTGTTAATAATAGCAATGCGGATAAAATAGCAGAAAATGACCGATTTTTGCCAGAAAAGTCGCACGCACACTAGGTTTTTTTTCGCCAGCGCCTAGGCGCCAGCTGGCGCCTAGCCTCCAAATTTTAGGCGCCAGCCCAGAAATCTAGGCGCCAATAACATAAACTTTTTTCTATTTTCACAAAAAGGCCACATATTATTTTTTTTCATTATATACATATTTTTAGATTGCTTTTGTAGTCAAACGTTTTGTGTTGTATAGTAGTACAATTAATTTTAAAAAACGACTCATTTCCCATCTCAATACTCAACTTGAAATGCGTGAAATTTGGTTGTAAAATTATATAATTTAACAAGAAAACATAAAGACTAATGATGTCCCTACCCTCCCACATCATGCTCCGGAGCCCCAGCCACTTATAGCGGAGGGAGCTTTGGAGTTCCTTCCTGTCCTAAAATATTTGATTTCAAGCTTGTTTAAGCTTAAATTTTTAATTATTTTATTCGCATTTTTAGTTTTTTTTAATTGCCTTTAATAAGTTTTGAAAAATTTTAGTTTTTTTTTTTTTGGTTGTTGTTTTTTTTTGGGGGTTTTTTTGGCGTGTTTTTCCCTTTTTTTTTTTTGCCCTGCTTTCGTCCCCCTCCATAGGTGGGCAGCCTCTCGGATTTTGGGGAGGGGGTATAGGGGGGGGGGGGTCAAATTTTAGGGGGGGTGTCCAGTAAGACCCAAATTTTAAGGGGGGGTGTACCCAATATTTCCGCGCTGCCTTAAAATGAGCTTAAAACGCGTAAAAAAACGTAAAACAAGCTTATAAATGCTTAAAAACTGTGTAAAATTAAAATAAGATCTTATTGCAACTTATAAATTTTATTTTTTTAATACTTTTAATAAAAATGTGCAGTGGAGCAGTCAGGATTTCATTTCGGGGGCGTCAGTCTGGGGGAGGGGAGAAAAAGTGTTGTCAAAGCGGCGCGAAGCGCTGCCGCCTGCGCCGCGTAGCGGCGCCAGCCGACGCGAAGCGTCGGCCGGGGGGTCTGGGGGGTGTCCCCCCAGCCGCCGGAGGCGAAAATTTTTTAAAATATATACTAAAAACGGCTTAAAAATCGTCTCCTGGTGATCGCGTGAACATACCTTTTACTTTTGTTTTTTTACCTAATTTCTACATAATTTTCTGTGATCTTAAAAATTCAGTCAGGGGGTTCGGGGGGGGGGGGGGGGGGGCAACAATGCCCCCCGGAGGAGAAAATTTATAATTTGAGGCGCTAAAATACACTAGAAATTTTAATTCCAAATGATAGTAATTACAAAATTTAAGGTTTTTTATAGCTATACTATACATTTATAAAATGTGTTTAAAACGTTAAAAAAAAGATAATAGTGTTTTATAGTAGTTTTATTAAACATGTATGCCTTAACTACTGAATGGGATAATCGATTTGAAATTGAAAAACTAAGATAAATTGCCAATTTAAACTGCCCGCGTAGCAGGGAAATTTAAACTGCCCGCGTAGCAGGGGAATTTAAAGGTAATAAAAGGTAATAAACGGGAAAATAAGGTAATAAACACTCCGCGCGAAGCGCGGAAAAATTTTTTAGTCCTTTTATAACACTTAAAAATTTTTCTTTGGGAGGCGAATTTGGGGGGGGGGGGTGTCCCCGACTACCCCAAATTTAAGGGGGGGTGTCAGCAAAATCCGAAATTTTGGGGGGGGGGTATAACCCCACAACCCCCCCCCCGGCCCCCCAATGGGGGGGGGGGGTGGGGGGGGGTGGTGGGTGGTGTGTGTGTGGGGGGGGTGGGGTGGGGGGGGGGGTGGGGGTGGGGGGAGGGGGTGGGGGGGAGGGGGTGTGTAAAGTTTGACCAACTTTCTTCTATTTTCCGGTTACATAATAAATAATAATAATCATTGTATTTTGTTTTCATTTCATTATTTTGCATGCGGCAACTTGCCGGGCAAGTGTTTAACAAACGGCGACAGCCCAAAAAACGGATCAGTCGTTTAAAAAAACGGACCGTTTGTTTTTAAAAAAACAGTTCGTTTTTAAAACAAACATCTGAATTTTATTTTTAATGTAACGTACCAACCATTTTGTAAAAAACCTAAGGTTTATTATAAATTATAAAAATTTGTATAGAACACTAAAATTATTGTTATATTTATGAGGAATATATACGTATATGAAGTTAGCGCACGAAATTCGTGCGCGCACGAATTTTGAGCCTGTATATTTTCAGTCGCGCGCACGAAAAAAAAACGATTTTTATGCCTATCGCACATTAAGTAGATAGGGGGGTGGAACAGCTGTTGGGGGGGAGGGTCAAAAACCGGCTTTAGGCGGGGGGTCGGCCTGGACCGGGGTTTTAGAAGGGTGGGAGGGTCCAAAATGGGCGCTAGGGGGGAGGGGTACCCTGGACCCGCCCTTAAGGGGGGCCGGTCCGGGCAGTCCAGGCTGGTCGGACACCTATGAAAGTATTTGGTGGGCGGGGGATTTACTATACCCCCTCTTAAAAAAATCTGATTACAACAGACACCCCACCCCTAAAATTTGGGGGTACTCCGGACACCCCCTCCCCCCATAAAATTTGGGGGGTCTCAATACTAACAAGAATATATAAGACAAGAGAATGTCCGACTGTACACTAAATTTTTGACCAAAATTTTGCGAGAAAAGTCGCACTTTTGAATTCGTGTGCGACTTTTCTCGCAAAAATCCGTCATTTTCTGCAAGTTTTCCCGCGCTGCGATTTTTTACACAGTGTTAGTTTTCTCGCAGTGGGGACTGCGACTTCTTTCGCACTCTATGCTGCTTTATTCGCACTGCGAGTCTGGCCGCGCAACAAAAAAAATACAGACGCTGGTAGTCATTTTTCAATGGAGTAAAACACTTTGAAACTTGTTTTATTTAATTTTAAAACGTTGGAAAGTTACTTTATTTTATTAAAACTAAAAAGTTTTAACATCTTAAGGTAAAAAAAAACGACTTTTACTCATTTAAACACAAAATTTTTGCTCCGCTTTGTTTTTATTTTTTTGTTGTGCAGTCAGACTCGCAGTGCGAAAATAATCGCAGTGCGAATAAAGCAGCATAGAGTGCGAAGAAGTCGCAGTCCCCACTGCGAGAAAATTAACAGTGAAAAAAATCGCAGCGCGGGAAAACTTGCAGAAAATGGCGGATTTTTGCGAGAAAAGTTGCACACAAGTTCAAAAGTGCGACTTTTCTTGAAAAATTTTGGTCAAAAATTTAGTGTACAGTCGGACATTCTCCTGTGTTATATATTCTTGTTATAAATAACCTTAATTGTTGACTGTAGACCTTAGTTTCCCACGCAACCTAAGCAAAACCTCAAAATCAAGCTAAATTTAAAGCTTTAAACGATTTAAACGTTTTCTTGGGTTCCTTAGGGAAACTAAGGTCTACAATCCACAATTCAGGTTGTTCATGAGTTTTATTTATAATTAAACTTTTAAGGTTACATGTTTTTCTTGAAATTTATAAAAAAAACTAGTACTCCTTCATAGGTGGGCAGCCTCTCGGATTTTTTTTTGGGGGGGGGAGTATACATAACCCTTGAAATGTAAGGGGGTGCCACAAAAAAATTTTTGGGGTATACCCTAAATACCCCATTTTTAACGTTTTTAGTATTAATTTGGATCTCCCAAATTTTAGTGGTCCAGGATACCCCAATTTTAGGGGGGTCGCCAGTTTAAGACTTTTGGGAGGGGTATTAGAGCCGTAGCCAGGGGGGATTGGGGGGATTAATCCCCCCTCAAATTCGGCGAAGGCAAAAAATTTTGTAAAGGTCCGCCTTTGGTTTTTTTTTAAATATTAGAAAAAAATTTTTTTCCAAATCAGTTTCCAATGTATTAAAGCTATCTAAAATGCAGACCTGTGCTTGCCTCCCCCCGGGATTTTATTGGGGGGGGCAATTCCAAAACAGGGAGGCACGGGGGGCAACTTTTTTGAAACGGGAGGGGGGCAATAAAACGGGGGGGCAAGCAAGGGAGAAAGAAAAAAAAAGAAAAAAAGGGAAAAGGGAAAAAAGGGACAAAAAAAGCCAAAACAAAGTAAAAATAGGTCTAAACTAAAATGGCTTAAAATACATTGAAATAGGCTAAAAACTGTAAAAAATTCACGATGATGACGTCATCATAGGTCAAAAATGGCGTCATAATTTTAGGGTACTTTTTCCTTTCTTGGCGGGAGGGGGCAATAAAACAGGGGGGCGAATCCTCCAATAAAGCGGGGGGGGGGGCAAATCCTCTAATAAAGCGGGGGGAGCAAATCCTCCAGAGAAAGCGGGGGGACATTTCCAGACCGTTAGTGCAGTGAGTTTAAAAATTCAAAACATTCGGGCAGTGAGTTTAAAAATATTGTATTTTCAGACCTGTGCTGGGTCTGGAAATGCCCCCCCCCCCGTTTTATTGGAGGATCCTGCCCCCCCCGTTTTATTGCCCTCCCCCCAAAAAAAAAAATTAAAAAGTACCCTAAAATTATGACGCCATTTTTGACCTATAATGACGCCATCATCGCGAATTTTTTGCAGTTTTTAGCCTATTTCAATGTATTTTAAGCCATTTTAGATCTATTTTTACCTTATTTTCGCTTTTTTTGTCCCTTTTTTCCCTTTTCCCTTCCTTTTTTCCCACCCCGTGGGGCAGAATGCCTCTCGGGAACCCCCTCCCCCAGGGTAAGGTGGGACCCCCTGCTGGGGGCTCCCGCCTCCTATTTCTGAAGGGCTTCTGCCCTCCCAGACCCCCCCTTGTGGGCACGTATAAAGATATTTCCAGAAAATCCCCCCTCAACTAAAATTATGGCTACGGCCCTGGGTATAACCCCCTGCCCACCTATGCCTAAAACTAATTTCAAACTAAAATTTAAGGGGTCTCACAACTTTCAGTACCTACTAGAAAACACGAAGAATGTTGTTTTTTTTAGTATAATTTCCTTTCTTGTTTTCTCCTAAAAAATAGCGACCAAAAATTTTTTCCTGGTGTAAGCCTTCCCTCTTTCTTATCTAAAATAAAAAATCGTGGAGGCTACCTACTTCCTTATCCTTTATAAATAAATTTTAAATCTGAAAACCAACCTGTCATGACTGTAAACCTTTTGAAGACCTTCAAAACATTTATTGCAGCTTTTTTCAGTCAGGCTCATATTGAATGAAAGATTTATTAACACTAAAAATTTTAAAACTATTTTAAAAGTTTAAAAATTAAAAAATATTTAAAATACTTTTGTAGTAAAAGATTTAATTTTTATTATTTCAATAATTTAAAAATATAAAATTATTTAAAATTAAACTATCAAAACAATTAACATAAAAATCTTTTTTTTTTAAAAAGTTTAAGAGAATAAAACAGAAATAATTTCAAGAGAATAAAATAGAAATAAAGAAGGGAAAAGGGAAAAAGGGACAAAAAAAGCGAAAATAAGGTAAAAATAGGTCTATTTTTTAAGCTTTAAATGCATTGAAATAGGATAAAAACTACACAAAATTCGCGATGATGGCGTCAAAAAAGTCAAAAAAAGACGCCTTAATTTTTGGGTACACTTTCATTTTTTGCAGGGGGGGGACAAAAAAACGGGGGGGGGCAAATCCTCCAATAAAGCGGGGGCATTTCCGGATCGTGCACAGGTCTGCTAAATTTTCTCCAAAAAAATGTGAATTTTTAACACATATTTATGTTTTTACACCTTTTTTACACCAAAATATCACTTTTTTTCAATAAATTCCAAACAGCACTAGCATACTCAATTATGGGACGTACAAAACATCTAAATATTAATTTTTCGGTTTTTCAAACCTGTGCACTGCCCCCCCCCTCCCTCGGGGTTAAAACGAGGGGGGCGATTCCAAAATGGGGGGGCACGGGGGGGGGCAACTTTTTTGAAACGGTGGGCAATAAAACGGGGGGGCAAGCAGAGGGGAAAGAAAAAAATAAGAAAAAAAGGAAAAAAGGGAAAAAAGGGACAAAAAAAGCGAAAATAAGGTAAAAATAGGTTTAAAATAGCTTAAAATACATTGAAATAGGCTAAAAACTGCAAAAAATTCGCGATGATGGCGTCATCGTAGGTCGAAAATGGCGTCATACGTTTAGGGTACTTTTTCATTTTTTGGCGGGGGGGGGGGTGATAAAACGGAGGGGCAAATCCTCCAATAAAACGGGAGGGGGCATTTCCAGACCGTGCACAGGTCTGGGTTTTTTATAGCTTTACTAACTAGCTATTTTCTGACAATGCAATGAAAATTTTATATCATTAGCAATGTACACGCTTAAATCGTTTACAAATTTAGTTTCAGGTAATTACTTATTATTAAAGTAATAATCCATTTGGTTTTGATTTTTTTCTCATATTTATATGAAGTACTTCACATTTATTTTCAGACAGAGTAAGCTGCCAGTCTTTTTACCACTTAGAAATTCTATTCAGATCATCTTGTAATTCATTTTGATTGTCTTTAGCTTCAGAAAACTTTTTATATACCTTTGCATCATCAACAAAGAGTCTGATTTCCGAGTTTTAAACACAATTTAAAAAAAAATTGCCCCAAGACTGAACCCTGTGGCACAGAGCTTGTGACTGGGTATGCTGATGAAGCAGTATCATTTATTACAACTTTCATTATCTGTTAGTTAACAAAGCTTCAATCCATTTAAGAAGACGTCCAGAAACTCCATATTTGCTTAATTTATACAGAAGTTTTTGATGTGATACACTATCAAAAGCTTTTACAAAATCCAAATAAACTATTTCCACTGATTGTTTATCATTTATAGCAAGAGTCTATTCATTGTAACAATCAAAAAGCTGTGTAATTGTTAAGCTTTTATTTTTAAAACTATGCTGAAGTATAGATATTATATTAACAAAAAAATATTTAACTCAGCTTTAACAATCTGCTCCATGATTTTACAAGAAAAACATGTAAGTGATCATGGTCATAGCCAGAATTTGAATTGAGGGGGGATTTTTTGGAAAGGTGTTTAGACGTGCCCATAAGGGGGGTTTTGGGGGCGGAACCCCCCCTGGAAATGGAGGGTTTGAGGAGCGATAGATAGCCCTCAGCAGGGTCAAAGGACAGAGCCCCTTGTCAGGGGGCTCCTGCGGGCAGAATGCCCCTGGGGTGGGAAATTTTTTAAGTTTAAGCTCTAAAAAAGCACCGGAAAATCTAAATGTAATTGCAGAATCTTTATTTATTTTCTATTTTTTTTAAAAATACTACAATAAAAGTTATAATTAAAGAGTTTTAAGGCATTTATATCATAAAAAAGAATCTTCACTCCCTGTTCTTTGATACTGCCGCTGTAATGCAAATATTTTAAACAAAATAAAAATATTTTTAAACTTATTGCACTAATGTTTTGAATTATCGGACCTGTGCACGGTTTGAAAATGCCCCCTAAAAATGCCCCCCCCCCCGCTTTATTGGAGGATTTGCCCCCCCCCCCCCCGCGTCTTATTGCCCCCCCCCCCGCGGAAAAATGAAAAAGTACCCAAAAATTATGACGCCATTTTTTACTTATTATTACGCCATCATTGCGAAATTTTTGCAGTTTTTAGCCTACTTCAATGCAATTTAAGCTATTTTAGACCTATTTTTACCTTATTATCGCTTTTTTTTGTCCCTTTTTTTCCTTTTCCTTTCTTTTTTCTTTTTTTTCCTCTGCTTGCGCCCCCCTCCTCTTTCAAAAAGCTTGCCCCCCCCCCCTTGTTTTAAAAAAGTTGCCCCCCTTGCCCCCCCAGGGGTGGGTGCGGTGGGTGTTTTTTGTGTCTTGGTTGGGTCGTGTGCTTTTTTATGTATGTTAATTTACATTGGATAGCGAAGTCCGAAGAACTTTTCAAATAACCGTTCAAATACCCATAAAATTTTAGTTGTGAAAAAATTCACATTTTTGAAAAACAACTTATTTTAATAAAAATCAATTATATTACTTTGTTTGATTTTTAGGTTGTGCTAAGGCTTAGGATAGCGACGTCAATTGTCAAAAAAAATTTTAAAAACAACAGGTATAACTTATATTAGGTGAAAGCCCAAATTAAAACAAACACAAAAATATAAGTTTTATCACAAACAAACGTATATTAAAGGAATAGTACCCATAAACGTGCGTCGATTTTTTTAGATATGACCTCGCGCAAAAGTCACTCAACACGCAGGGAGAAAAAATTCGGGGGTGGGGGTAAAAGCCGGACCACCCGGACGGACTGACGGAAATCGATGGGGTAAAACCCAGACTGACGGACGGTCTAAAAACGCAAATATCTCAAGAAAAACATAAGCTCTATAAAAAATAAAGATATTTTTGCAATCTCCTGTTGTTGAGTTTGCCAGTTTCCAGGGTTTCCATCAACCCTGGTGTGGTCCGTCCGGCACGCCTCTCGCCTTGCTCACCCCTCTTCCCACTCCCGGAGGAGCTCAGCAACCGCTACGGGGTTTGCCCAAAGGTCCTCTGGTCCCAGTGTCGTATTGATGTGTGTGCATGTAAAAAGGTGTTGTGTTGTGTGTGTTTGTGTTTTGCATAGCGGGCAGTTTGGTGATGTGTGTTGTGTTGGATTGATTTTGTGTAGGTAGGAGTAGAGGAAAGGAGATTTCCCTGCCCTGAGTTGGGCAAGGGTTCTCCTGACCCCGCGAGGAAGATTTTCTTCCTTGTTGCTTATTGCTGGTGCTTTTGTTTGAAGTATTGGGTTTATTGGAGTGTTATTTATGTGGTTTGTGACTGTGTTTGTGTGGATTTGTTGTTTTAGTGCTTTGTAAGTTTTGTTGTGTATGTCTGTAGCAGACCTGTGCATGGTCTGAAAATGCCCCCCCCCCGTTTTATTGGAGGATTTGCCCCCCCCCCCCCCGTTTTCTCGCCCCCCCCCCCCGCCAAAACATGAAAAAGTACCCTAAAAATATGACGCCATTTTTGACCTATGATGACGCCATCATCGCGAATTTTTTGCAGTTTTTAGCCTATTTCAATGTATTTTAAGCCATTTTAGACCTATTTTTACCTTATTTCCGCTTTTTTTGTCCCTTTTTCCCTTTTCCCTTCTTTTTTTCTCCTTTTTTTCTCTTTTTTTTTCTTTCCCCCCTGCTTGCCCCCCCCCGTTTTATTGCCCCCCGTTTCAAAAAAGTTGCCCCCCGTGCCCCCCCCCCGTTTTGGAATTGCCCCCCCCCCCGTTTTTAACCCCGGGGGGGGGGGGGGGGCAGTGCACAGGTCTGCTGTAGGTATGTTTGTTGTGTAGTTGTTGTTGTGAAATATTGTTTGCTTTTTGAGCCTGCTGGGTGTAGGTTGTTGTGTTAAATAATTAAGTGGGTTGTTTGTGTACATGGCCGCCAATTTTGCTTGTTTTGCGTGGAGTTGGATGTGTGTTGCTATTGGGAGGACTTTAGCCTCTGTGTGTATGATGTGTGTGTTTGTGTCTGTGGTGTGCCCTGTTGCGACCTTGAGAGCTGTGTTTTGTATTGTTTGTAGTTTGCTGATTTGT
>JASAMX010014159.1:0-14392 GCA_030248175.1 Microlaimidae sp. YZB2_3 | reverse complement strand
TGCTTATGAAGCAATATGCTGAATGAAGATGTACATTCAAGTTTTTAGAAAGCCACAATATTTTTTTAAATATTGCTATGTTGGTGCAAACAAGTTCAAATATTAAGTTAGAAATAGTAGTGTTTTGTATTGAATGAATATTGGAATACAGGAATATCGTTTTGCGCAATATAGGAATTTTGATTAAAAAAGCTTCTTTAAAACAGCTTTAATGAATAAGGTGCAATCATTTTATATAATCTGAGTTTTGCGGGTTTCAAAAAAAAACATGTTTTCCGCCCAATATTTGTAGTGTAATATTAAGGTTTGTTTACTAAAGGAAACAATAAGGGATCCAAAGTTTTTTTTCTTCAATGCGTGGATTTGTTTGACACACCTGGCAAGCGGAATTTATCACGAGTTGAAAACCAAAATACGTTTGTGAATAGGTTGTGAGAGGATATGGCTCTAATGAGCGGCAAAACTCGCCGAATTAGTTGTGAGCGAGATCCGTTCAATCAAACGAATTGAGCTCAACGGAGACATGATAGGGTGTCGTGAGTGAAAATGCATCACTTATTCTGGAGGACATTTTAGAAATAAGGTCTTCAAATGTTTTGGACGGTCGCAAAATTGTTTTTTTTTAGAGTTTTGATTAAATAAATTGATGTGTCCTTATGAAATGTTCATTATTAATTATGTTTTTATCCACCGATAACACTTTTATTGACCAAACAAAATAAATGTCTTCGACAACCGCAGAATTGTTACTTTTAACGATTTTGTTTAAACAAAATAGAAGTGCTGTTACGAGAAGCCGATTTTAAAATTCTGTCGTATGTATCCCTGGTATTACTGATTTACCAAATGTTACCATAAATTTTTGTAATTTTTTAGTCTGTTTTGAATATTAAATAAACTTTATCGGCTATTTTGTGTTTTATAAGTCCTTACGAACACGCCTTATATAATTGTTTTCGCTGAAACCATTTTTTTTAAATTTTTTTTTGTTATAGCGATTTGTAAATTAAATAAATTTAACTTTAACTCGAGATCATTTAACTCGAAAAGACGAAATTAAGAAATATAAGTCTCAAAATTCTCCTACTCTCTTCTTTGGTCAAAGTTTAAAATTTTAAATAGTTCATTTTGTCCATCGGTCGTCAAGAAATACCTTGAGCAATATACGAAGACAGAAAGAAAAATTGATTAATTAGAATTAAGTTTGTTAATTCCGAGGCATGAAAAAGAATATTTTATCACAAATAATTACTAACATATTTCAAGGTTAAAGCTTTCTAATTTTTTTATAAAAGTAGTCTACTAACGGTTTTTTTACTTTTTAGGTCTTTGGTCCCTCTTATTCGTCGATTACGCATGTAAAGGTTATCTGTGAACAGGTCCGCTGTCATTTGGCTCTTAGGTCCCTATGTGCCTTCCTTTCGGGCTCTTAGACTATTTTGGCTCTTTAGTACCCAGCTCCAAGGTCCCGCCATTTCTTTCCCTTCTTTCCCGCCATTTCTATCCCCATTGGCTTTAAGGTGACCATTTTGTGGCTCTTTGGTCCCAAAAAGTGCGGCTCTTAAGTCCCTTTTTTTTGGGCTCTTTAGTACCCGTGGCTCTTCCGGCCGGAAATATCATGGGTGGCGCGGGAGCGCCACGGGGCGATTTAGCCCCGTGGCGCCGCGCCAACCATAATTAGAGAACGTGGGTAAATTTTGGAATTCAGAACCTTCTTCTTCTTCTTCTTATTATTATTATTATTCCAACGCTCCATCCTTAAAAGCGATATTCCTCATTCGTTACTGATTGATCAAAAATAAACATGGGCTCATAAGAAAGAAGAAGGAATTACGCAACTTTCTTAGGAAGCACTTTTTTGATTTAGGTCCTTGTTATCGAATTATTGATCAAAATAAAAAATTTGAAAAATAGACAAATAAAAACTACCAACCGCACAATAACAGCCTTTTGGCAACAATAAGGATTGTACAGAGCAGACAACCAACATACCCTCATAAAAACCGCACAAAAATAGCAGACCGCTTTTAATTGGTGGCAGAAACGGAACCAGTTCACAGCGCCATCTGCTTCAACCGCGCGGAAATCGGCGAAAACAACAGAGTACTTCTTTAATTCTTGCATTACTGATGACAAAATTCATTCAAAGTTTATTTATTCAAAAAATAATAATAAGAGTCGGTGGCGCGGGAGCGCCACGCGCCGGTAGGTAATCATCGGTGGTGCGGGGGTGCCACACTTCAATTTAACCCACCGTACCACGCCAACTATACTTAGAGAACGTAAGTTTTGTAATTCATGTTCATCATCTTCTTATTATTATTATTTTTACTTTAAAATTATAATTGCAATCATTGGCGCACGGCATCGCGCCAACTATATTTAGAGAACGTAGGTAAACTTTGTCTGGAGCGCACTGTACAGCACTAACTATAATTAAACAACGTGGGTAAATTTTGTAATTTAAATTCATCATCTTCTTATTATTTTTTATTTAAAAAAGTATATCTCGGCAACGGAATGATTATAAACATATGTGATTGCGTAGCTAAAACTATAGTTTATTCGGCTATTTTTTAATTTAATTTTAAAAAAGTGGTAGACTAGCCTTGAAAAATGATCTAAGAATAGAGCAGAAAAAATGGGCGATTTTTCCCAGGCGTATGTTTAAACAGAAAAGATGTGGACTAGTCTGAGATGGACATTATGTGGACTATAAGAAATTTACTTTTGGTTTGGCTAGCTGCCCACAAAATAAAAATTTCTACCATATGGAAATGATTCGTTTATACATTGAACTAATCACACAGCACTGTTGCATTTTTTTTGTTGATGAAATATCAATTGAAAAAATTATACTCACAGCAATCTTTGACAAGCGCGAAATCGCCCCTTTTTAAAATTTAAAGTTTTTTATTTAACATAAAAAAATAACCTTCAAATTGAAAAAGTGGCGATTTCGCGCTTGTCAAAGATTGCTGTGAGTATAATTTTTTCAATTGACATTTCATCAACAAAAAAAAAATGCAACAGTGCTGTGTCATTAGATCAATGTATAAACAAATCATTATTATACGGTAGAAATTTTTATTTAGTGAGCAGCTGGCCAAACCAAATGCAAATTTTCTATAGTCCACATGTCCATCTCAGACTAGTCCACATCTTTTCTGTCTAAACATACGCCCGGGGAAAAATCGCCCCGTTTTCCTGCTCTATTCTTAGAGCATTTTCAAGACTAGTTTTAAGATTATTAATAATGTTCGTTATTTTGCGTACATAAAGATTGTAGTATGATGTTACTAAAAACTAGTGATGTTCCTATCCTACAGTGATGTTATTAGAAACTAGTGATGTTTCTATCCTACCCGTCAATATCATGCTCCGGAGCTCTGGCCAATTTGGGAGGAGGGAGCTCCACCCCTTAAATGAGCGATTAAGGTGGCTTAATTAATTAAGGGAGCTCCCCCCTTAATCTGGAGCTCCACCCCGTAATTGAGCGATTTTAAGCTTAAAATACATTTAAAATTACTCTATTTGCATTTTTAAAACTATTTCTAACGTTTTAAATAAGTTTTGAAAAAAAATTAATTAGTCTTAAATTTAAGTTTTAAATTCGACAAATTAATATATGACATCATTCTTTAATTCAAAAAATTTAAAAATAATTTAAGGTTAAAAAAGCTTGATATCACACGTTTAAGAAGCGGAAGCTCCCGAAAGTTCCCTCCGTATTTAATGACTGGAGCGTCGGGGAAGGATGATATTCGAGAATAGAAACATCACTAATCTAAGAATGATTTTTTTGTTGTTTAAATAAAGGTATTTTTCAAAGCTATATCGCTGTTTCATAAAAATTGTGAACATTTGATTTCTTTGTAAATGTCAGATTTTCTTTTTAACTTTGAGAATCTTTTAGTTTTATACATAAATTGGGCTGATTTAAATAAACCTACTTGTAAATTTTAGAAAAAAATCAAATGTTCGTTTGTATAAATTTTATAAAACAGCGCCGCGTATACAATTTTTAAACTTAAGTTAGAAGTCATCTCGAAAATAATTATTTTCAAAAATGTTTTTGAGAACCAATCAATGGTTGGAAACGATAGTTAAGTTTTTATTAAGTTTTCTCGAATTTTAAATTACCATTTCGAATTTTAAATTGAAATACCACGCAAATTTTCATCATATTCTTCTTAAAAATTCGGTTGAACGCAAACAAAACAAAATAAAATGTTTTGTGTATTTAACTTCAATTCATTCAAGGAAGCGTTATGTATTTCTCTGCAGAAATTGGCAAATTTACTAATTTCACACGTAATATGCTGAAACTGCATGTGTTTTGACTGTCGTTTGTTGCGATAAGATTAGAATTTTGATCAAACCACTATCGCCTATCGCCATTCGCAAGTTACTATCGCCTATCGCAGCAGTGTGAACTGACAGGAGCCTATCGCCTGTCGCCATCGCAGCAGTGTGAACCGGGCTTTAGCGTTTTGCTATTATCATGCGTCTGTTATTTTTATTGCGTTTGATTTGGTCCCTCGTTTCCTTTGCCAAACTTCTAGCTAAAAATACATAAGCACGGCGTTAAACGCACACTTTTCTTATCTGTACAACACCTTGTTTTAACACATTAGCTTGTTTTAATCGCACATTTGTGTAAACAAGTGTAAACAAGGCCGGGATGGTAATACAACCCTTGATGTAGACACGCATCGGCATGATGAATGTTTTTTGCGTAAAAATACAAACGCAAAGCCGCAAAAATATGTGGTTTTTTGTAAACAGTAGAGGTTCGTTAATCTCACATCGTCTTAAAAATCTTTTTGCTACAAATTTAGCGAAAAGATGCAAAATTTAAAGTATATGAAATTGAATCCTAAGTAATATAATATTCTTAAGCTACAAATATATTTAATCAATTAAAAGCTAGAAAAATATTAAAAAAATATTTGAATTATATTGTCAACGACAAATTTCCTTTTAAGATGAATTCCTTACTTCATTAAAATTGATCGATTCTTTAATTTTTTTGGAACACGTCATAAAATTTATTAATTTTACTCTATGTAAACGTCTTTATCTTTTATTTGTACCAAATAAACTCATTTTAGGCATAATATTTATTTTTTTTTATTATACTTCCATTCCACACTGAGTGCCGGATAAATAAAACTTTACTAGACAAATCCCTCAGTTAATAACAAAAAAGTACACAAATAAAAAAATCATACAGCTTATTACATAAATTTAACAACTTTAATAATACTACTGTAACCCGAAAAAATTTTAAAATATCCTGTTTCATTTTTTTAAATGTGCACGTGAATGTCATTTTTATAGTTCTTTTATTCATAAAAATTTTAATGCATTTAGCTATTATAAGATAACCAAGTTTTTTAACGGCTAGACTGTATTACGGCAAGTTAATCGGTATTATCTTTCACCACTTAAGAGGATAAAGTCAATGATCACTTTCCGGCTTGTTTAGAATTTAACTTAATATTGACTCGTCAATGTTTTATTGTATAAAATCAAATATTTGTGTATCTTAATTTGGTTATTTGTTCCAATTTTTATTTAGCTTGTTCAGGGGTTCAAGCAAAACATTTTATACTTGTTCTTGTTTTTATGACTAAGTCATGTTAAACATAAGTAACATAATCAAAAATTTAATAAAAATTTAACGGAAAAAAAGTTAAACGTGGGCTGTGGGCGATCAAAAAAATTTTTTTTGTAACGATTTGACTTCAAGCGTTAAAGGGTACTGCCGTTATTGCACTGTTAAACTAGTTGGGACTATCCGTAAACCCATTGCTCAATAAAACACACATATCTGAGTGTGTTTTTGTTAAAATAGTAAAAAAAGCATACGTGATGGTTCTCCCTCCCCTTTGTTTGTAATAATCTGTTGAATTTCTTCATATTGTTTTTTGTTTAATTTTAAGGTGAGATTTAACTCCCTGTTAGTTTATGGTGCTAAACTTTTAAACTTCTAAACATTCCTTAAACTTTTGGGCTCCAAATGAGTAAAAAAAGGAAAAATTAACCGATAAATCGGTTATTAACCACAACTCTTCTGCGATCTTAGAAAGGTCACAACAGTATAACATCAATTTATAGCTAACAGTAAAATAATGAAATGGAAGATTTTTTTAGTTCGTTTTTCGTCAGTGTCAAGCTTTGTCAAATCTCTTAACATTGGTTGATTTATTAAAATTGTTAAATTTATGTAATAAGCTGTATCATTTTATTTGTGTACTTTTTTGTTATTAACTGAGGGATTTGTCTAGTAAAGTTTTATTTATCCGGCACTCAGTGTGGAATGGAAGTATAATAAAAAAAATAAATATTATGCCTAAAATGAGTTTATTTGGTACAAATAAAAGATAAAGACGTTTACATAGAGTAAAATTAATAAATTTTATGACGTGTTCCAAAAAAATTAAAGAATCGATCAATTTTAATGAAGTAAGGAATTCATCTTAAAAGAAAATTTGTCGTTGACAATATAATTCAAATATTTTTTTAATATTTTTCTAGCTTTTAATTGATTAAATATATTTGTAGCTTAAGAATATTATATTACTTAGGATTCAATTTCATATACTTTAAATTTAGCATCTTTTCGCTAAATTTGTAGCAAAAAGATTTTTAAGACGATGTGAGATTAACGAACCTCTACTGTTTACAAAAAACCACATATTTTTGCGGCTTTGCGTTTGTATTTTTTACGCAAAAAAACATTCATCATGCCGATGCGTGTCTACATCAAGGGTTGTATTACCATCCCGGCCTTGTTTACACTTGTTTACACAAATGTGCGATTAAACAAGCTAATGTGTTAAAACAAGGTGTTGTACAGATAAGATAAGTGTGCGTTTAACGCCGTGCTTATGTATTTTTAGCTAGAAGTTTGGCAAAGGAAACGAGGGACCAAATCAAACGCAATAAAAATAACAGACGAGGCATGATAATAGCAAAACGCTAAAGCCCGGTTCACACTGCTGCGATGGCGACAGGCGATAGGCTCCTGTCAGTTCACACTGCAGCGATAGGCGATAGTAACTTGCGAATGGCGATAAGCGATAGTGGTTTGATCAAAATTCTAATCTTATCGCAATAAACGACAGTCAAAACACATGCAGTTTCAGCATATTACGTGTTAAATAAGTAAATTCGCCAATTTCTGCAGAGAAATACATAACGCTTCCTTGAATGAATTGAAGTTTAATACACAAAACATTTTATTTTGTTTTTTTTCGCGTTCAACCGAATTTTTAAGAAGAATATGATGAAAATTTGCGTGGTATTTCAATTTAAAATTCGAAATGGTAATTTAAAATTCGAGAAAACTTAATAAAAACTTAACTATCGTTTCCAACCATTGATTGGTTCTCAAAAACATTTTTGAAAATAATTATTTTCGAGATGACTTCTAACGTAAGTTTAAAAATTGTATACGGGGCGCTGTTTTATAAAATTTATACAAGCGAACATTTGATTTTTTTCTAAAATTACGGTCGTTTTGTTGAATCAGCCCAATTTATGTATAAAACTAAAAGATTCTCAAAGTTAAAAAGAAAATCTGACATTTACAAAGAAATCAAATGTTCACAATTTTTATGAAACAGCGATATAGCTTTGAAAAATACCTTGATTTAAACAACAAAAAAGTCATTCTTAGATTAGTGATGTTTCTATTCTCGAATATCATCCTTCCCCGAAGCTCCAGTCATTAAATACGGAGGGAACTCCGGAGTTCTGGAGCTCCGCTTCTTAAACGTGTGATATCAAGCTTTTTTAACCTTAAATTATTTTTAAATTTTTTGAATTAAAGAATGATGTCATAGATTAATTTGTCGAATTTAAAACTTAAATTTAAGACTAATTAATTTTTTTTTCAAAACTTATTTAAAACGTTAGAAATAGTTTTAAAAAATGCAAATAGAGTAATTTTAAATGTATTTTAAGCTTAAAATCGCTCAATTACGGGGTGGAGCTCCGGATTAAGGGGGGAGCTCCCCTAATTAATTAAGCCACCTTATTCGCTCAATTAAGGGGTGGAGCTCCCTCCTCCCAAATTGGCCAGAGCTCCGGAGCATGATATTGACGGGTAGGATAGAAACATCACTAAAATAGTTTCTAGTAACATCACTGTAGGATAGGAACATCACTAGTTTTTAGTAACATCATACTACAATCTTTATGTACGCAAAATAACGAACATTATTAATAATCTTAAAACTAGCCTTGAAAATGCTCTAAGAATAGAGCATGAAAACGGGGCGATTTTTCCTCGGGCGTATGTTTAGACAGAAAAGATGTGGACTAGTCTGAGATGGACATTATGTGGACTATAGAAAATTTGCATTTGGTTTGGCCAGCTGCTCACTAAATAAATATTTCTACCGTATAATAATGATTTGTTTATACATTGATCTAATCACACAGCACTGTTGCATTTTTTTTTGTTGATGAAATGTCAATTGAAAAAATTATACTCACAGCAATCTTTGACAAGCGCGAAATCGCCACTTTTTCAATTTGAAGGTTATATTTGTATGTGTAAGAAACAACTATAAATTTGAAAAAGTGGCGATTTCGCGCTTGTGAAAGATTGCTGTGAGTATAATTTTTTCAATTGACATTTCATCAACAAAAAATGCAACAGTGCTGTGTGATTAGATCAATGTATAAACAAATCATTATTATACGGTAGAAATTTTTTTTTAGTGAGCAGCTGGCCAAACCAAATGCAAATTTTCTATAGTCCACATAATGTCCATCTCAGACTAGTCCACATCTTTTCTGTCTAAACATACGCCCGGGAAAAATCGCCCCTTTTTCCTGCTCTATTCTTAGAGCATTTTTCAAGGCTAGTCTACCACTTTTTTTAAATTAAATTAAAAAATAGCCTAATAAACTATAGTTTTAGCTACGCAATCACATATGTTTATAATCATTCCGTTGCCGAGATATACTTTTTAAATAAAAAATAATAATAAGAAGATGATGAATTTAAATTACAAAATTTATCCACGTTGTTTAATTATAGTTAGTGCGGTGCAGTGCTCTCCAGACAAAGTTTACCTACGTTCTCTAAATATAGTTGGCGCGATGCCGTGCGCCAATGATTGCAATTATAATTTTAAAGTAAAAATAATAATAATAAGAAGATGATGAACATGAATTACAAAACTTACTCACGTTCTCTAAGTATAGTTGGCGTGGTACGGTGGGTTAAATTGAAGTGTGGCACCACCGATGATTACCTACCGGCGCGCGGCGCTCCCGCGCAACCGACGCTTATTATTTTTTTTAATAAATAAAACTTTGAATTAATTTTTGTCATCAGTAATGCAAGAATTAAAAAAGTACTCTGTTGTTTTCGCCGATTTCCGCGCGGTTGAAGCAGATGGCGCTGTGAACTGGTTCCGTTTCTGCCACCAATTAAAAGCGGTCTGCTATTTTTGTGCGGTTTTTATGAGGGGATGTTGGTTGTCTGCTCTGTACAATCCTTATTGTTGCCAAAAGGCTGTTATTGTGCGGATGGGAGTTTTTATTTGTCTATTTTTCAAATTTTTTATTTTGATAAATAATTCGATAACAAGGACCTAAATCAAAAAAGTGCTTCCTAAGAAAGTTGCGTAATTCCTTCTTCTTTCTTATGAGCCCATGTTTATTTTTGATCAATCAGTAACGAATGAGGAATATCGCTTTTAAGGATGGAGCGTTGGAATAATAATAATAATAAGAAGAAGAAGAAGAAGGTTCTGAATTCCAAAATTTACCTACGTTCTCTAATTTCGGTTGGCGCGGCGCCACGGGGCTATATCGCCCCGTGGCGCTCCCGCGCCACCCATGATATTTCCGGCCGGAAGAGCCACGGGTACTAAAGAGCCGGAAAAAAAGGGTCTTAAGAGCCGCACTTTTTGGGACCAAAGAGCCACAAAATGGTCACTTTAAAGCCAATGGGGATAGAAATGGCGGGAAAGAAGGGAAAGAAATGGCGGGACCTTGGAGTTGGGTACTAAAGAGCCAAAATAGTCTAAGAGCCCGAAAGGAAGGCACATAGGGACCTAAGAGCCAAATGACAGCGGACCTGTTCACAGATAACCTTTACATGCGTAATCAATAAATAAGAGGGACCAAAGAGCCAAAAAGTAAAAAAACCGTTAGTAGACTACTTTTATAAAAAAATTAGAAAGCTTTAACCTTGAAATATGTTAGTAATTATTTGTGATAAAATATTCTTTTTCATGCCTCGGAATTAACAAACTTAATTCTAATTAATCAATTTTTCTTTCTGTCTTCGTATATTGCTCAAGGTATTTCTTGACGACCGATGGACAAAATGAACTATTTAAAATTTTAAACTTTGACCAAAGAAGAGAGTAGGAGAATTTTGAGAATTATATTTCTTAATTTCGTCTTTTCGAGTTAAATTATCTCGAGTTAAAGTTAAATTTATTTAATTTACAAATCACTATAACAAAAAAAATTAAAAAAAATGGTTTCAGCGAAAACAATTACCAGGGATACATACGACAGTATTTTAAAATCGGCTTCTCGTAACAGCACTTCTATTTTGTTTAAACAAAATCGTTAAAAGTAACAATTCTGCGGTTGTCGAAAACATTTATTTTGTTTGGTCAATAAAAATGTTATCAGTGGATAAAAACATAATATAATGAACATTTCATAAGGACACATCAATTTATTAAATCAAAACTCTAAAAAAAAACAATTTTGCGACCGTCCAAAACATTTATTGTATATCCAAAACTTTGCTATAAATTGCAAATTGTCTGCTAAATAAAAATCCATTCTGGTCACCTAAAATGAAGCTTCGGTTTTTTAGGTTAGAACCTATAATATTTATATAATAAATATTTAATTAATATTTATAATGAAGGTATTAACATAAATAAACAGATTTTTTAAATGTTTTCATTTTATAAAATTATAATAATAACCGCACAAAAACAAAATTTTAGGGTGTTGATACAAAGAGACTTGAAAATTTTGAAACCGAGGCAACATGGGGACAAAACTGAGTAACTTAAGAAAATTGCAGCCAGAAAAAGAAACTGTTATTTATTAAATATTTCCGTTTTTTGCCATAATTACAAACACTATTTTGTTTAATAATCATCAAGACAGACTAAAAAGCTTTTGTAAAAAGTGAGAACCTACCACCGAAATTTAAAAATTGCAAAAACCTTTGCCTAAGTCAAAGCTAAAAAATGAGCCGAAAAAATGAAAGTTTTAAAGCCAAAAGTGTGTAAAATGGAAAAAAGACAATATCTTTCGTAAGAAGTGAGAAACTACCGAAAGTTTAAAATCGCAAAAACCTTTGCAAGTCAAAACTAAAAAAAACGAAAAAATAGAAGTTTTAAAGCCAAAAGTGTAAAATGAAAAAAAGCCAATATCTAATCTCGAACTCAAAGTCAAAACTTATTATATAACGTAATTAAAAAACGAAACGCATTTAAAGGCTCTAAGGTCTCTTTTTTGTGGCTCTTTTTTTATTCTCAAAAAATCAGTTTGTGATTTTGCGATTTTTTCAATTTGTGACTCAATTTGTGATTTTTTTATTTAAGTATAAAATAAAAGTAAAAGTAACGGTCAAAATTTTATTTAAGTAAAGTAAAAATAAACGTAAGACCTATTTTTTAAGTAAAAGTAAGAGTATAAGTATAATAAAAGTAATTTTGAAACGAAGCAAAACGCTGTTTTTGGAGCTCCAGAGCTCCACCTCAAATTTTTTTGCCAATTTTATGTATAAATTTTTATTTTAATAAGTTTTTTGGTCTAAATAAATGGTGTTTAGCGTGTTACGGCTTAAAAAATTTTTTGTGCCACTCATTTTTTAACAAACACATAAGGAATTAAGTCGTTGAAATTACTTAAATTGTACTTTAGTAATTTAAGCATTTGCAAGAGAAAATCTGAGTAAGAGTAAAAGAAAAAATAATCGGCACCTTGCACTGGAATTCGGTTTATACATGAAGTATGCAATATACATAAGCGTCAAATAGGATAATTACCGTATCTCCTACTTATCTTTCGTAGTATGCAGATCAACCGATCGAAAGCGCGCGAAATTTCAGTTGATTCGTCGGATCAACCGATCGGTTGATCTGCATACTACGAAAAAATAAGTAGGAGATACGGTAATTATCCATTATGGTTGCGCATATGTATATTGCATACTTCATGTATAAACCGAGTTCCAGTGCAAGGTTCCTATTGAAATTTCAAAAGTCGAGTAAGAGCAAAAGTAAAAGTAATTGAAATTTCAAAATTCGAGTATAAATAATCCAAAACCGTTATTTGTAATAGTTTAAGTAAAAATAATTTTTTACAACACTAAACTGGTTACATATAATAATCAATCAAAACACAAAAAACATGTCACAGTCGCATAATGTTTTAGAAAGTAAAAAAAAACCACTTCTTTCACTTTTACCATCAAAAATAAAAACTTTATTGGCAAAATTTATTGCTTGTAGATTTTCTTTGCGTCTGACTGAGACTGATTGCGTTTCTGTCCGTTGTATTGTTGGAAATGTAAAAATTGATAACAGCATTACTATTAATTAAAGTCTGGTTTTATTCACGTGGTCTGTCACAAGTTGTAACTTTAACATGTCAAGTTTAAGGTGAGAATTTGAATACTTTCTGACGTTTGTTGCATTTAAATGTAACCGAAGTAATTTTTTTAAAAAAAAAGGGAATGTATTATTGAGAAACAAGCATGTTATTTTGACGAAAGTCTGTACAAAAGTGATGTGGACTAAAAAAATTTCAGGTAAGCATATCTCATTAACGATGCGGTCGATGTAAACAAAAAGTTTATTAGTGTATGCCATTCGAAATATGGCATACGCTAATAAAGTTTTTCTTATGCATGTACATTAAACGCTCCGTTAGCGAGATATGCTCACCAGGGGCCTATTTCATAAAGATTTTTGTAATTGTAAATTAATAAACGCAATTAATTTCTTCTTTTTTATTAATTAAAAAATACGTTCGTAACTGTGGAATTTACGGAATTTACAGACAAGTAATTTTTTAAATTCTAAACAATATTATAACATAATAATAAAGGAAAAATATGTGACTTCATATATTTCTCAGACACATTGAATGCTCTTATTAGGGCGCGCCCTAATAAAAGCGCGCTCTTATTAGGACACTCGGATGTGCTAATTAGGGCCCTGTTTCTAAAAGGGAGCCCTTATTAGGGCGCGTAAGAGCTCTTATTAAGACGCGCCCTAATAAAAGCGAGCTCTTATTAGGGCGCGCTCTTATTAGCACACCATGGCCCTAATAAGGGCGCGCCCTTATTAGCGCACTTATCGATTTTCAAAAAAAGAGATTATTTATAAGTCTGTTTTATGCAACCGTCGTCGAAGCTGCGATGGCTCAGTGGTAGTGATTCAGCCTACCACTGAGCAACTGACGGGTTCGAATCCCGCTGACGTAGGTTTTTTTTATTTTTTTTCTTTACAAAAAATTGTCAATCTTATTTTTTGTTTTATTATTTTTCTTTTAATTTAACATGAGTAGCCCACCAAAAAAATAGTCGTTTATTTTTGTTATGGCTTTTTGGAATTTATACTTGCATTTGGTACACCATAACAATTAAGTAGTTTAGCATTCCAATTTAGTTTTTGTTCAAATGGAAAAGGTGTGAAAAGTTTATTTTGCTGAAAATTATGGTATGACCCTAAATAATTAGGACCCTCGTAGTAAAATCAATTTTCTTAAAAAAAAACAACTGTTCCGTGCTCCCTTATATTTTTTCTTTAAAATTAAGACTGACTATTCGCATTTTATTTAATGCACAAGTAAATCTTATCATTAAAAAGCAAGTATAAGGTAAGTATTTATTCATTTTCACAAAACTAACACTAAACGAATTAGTTTTAAATTTGTCATGATTATTTAGCTCATATTTCAACAGGATTAACTTTAAAAAATTTTTTATGTCAGTTTTCTATTGTTACGGTGTACCAAATGTGATAAGTATAATTTTTAAAACACAGTAGCAAAAACAAACGATTTTTTTGGTCGGCTACTCATGTTAAATTTTAAAAAAATATTAAAACAAAAAATAATATTTAAATTTTTTATGACAATTTTTTGAAAAGAAAAAAATTAAAAACATCACCTTCTGAGGGATTCGAACCAGTTACTTGATCAGTGCAAGGCCGAATCACTACCACTGAGCCATCGCAGCTACGACAACAGCCGAATAAAATAAACTTATAAATAACTTTTTTTTGAAAATCGATAAGTGCCCTAATAAGAGCACTCAATGCGTCTAAGAAATATATGAAGTCACATATTTTTTCTTTATTATTATGTTATATATTTTTGG
>JASAMX010014156.1:0-53114 GCA_030248175.1 Microlaimidae sp. YZB2_3 | reverse complement strand
AAAACAAAGCTTGAAGTAGTTCAACCTACTTACCAAACTGAAATGTATTCATTTGACGTTGTTAGTTTATTCACAAAAGTCCCTATTCAAGAATCCATTGAGGCTATTATGAAACTTGTCACTGCTGATCCCACTCTTTCTTATAGAACTAACATTACGCCTTCTGCTATCAGGCGTCTCCTTAATTTTTGCTCAGCCCAAACTTATTTTATTTTTGACGACAAGCTTTTTCATCAGCATTCTGGTTTGCCCATGGATAATAGACTATCCCCTATACTGGCTACAGTATTTTTACAACGGATTGAACAAAGGGCTATCTCCACTTTTTTGTACAAGCCACTATTATGGGTCCGTTACATGGACGACATTTTCCTTCTTTGGAAAGATGGACAAATTGCGCTTTCTGAGTTTTTACAATATTGCAACACATTAGAACCTGATATAAAGTTCACCATGGAAAAGGAAGTTAATAACAAACTGCCTTTTTTAGACGTCTTGGTACATAAAACTGAGGAAAATTTTCAGTTTTCTGTACACAGGAAAGTTACTCACGGTGATTTTTACCTAAATTATAATTCCAATCATTCACACACGACAAAAACAGGATTAATAAAAACACTTATTCTTCGTGCTTTGAGAATTGTTCTGCACAGTTTTTAACTCCTGAAATTCAGCATATAAAAACTGTTCTATCAAATTCTGGTTTTCCTAATAATTTACTAAATAGAATAACAAGTCAAACCATAAGAAATTTTAATTTAAGGCCACATCGCAATTAATTATTACCACCCACACGTATACATATTCCAGCTTATCCTACAATACCCAAATCGTTCTATAGAATTTGTAAACAATTTAATATTGATATTCATTCTAAATCGGCAAAACCAATGTGGCTAACATTAGATAAAACCAGAACACCCCTACCACTTTCTGAAAAGATCCGGGGTTGTTTATTCATTACCATGTACTTGTGGCGCCGTATACGTTGGTGAAACATCTAAACCGCTAAAAGAACGACTTAACCAGAATGCAGCGGATATAAGACACTCCCGTTTAACCAGTGATATATTTCTACATAAGACCGATATTCTACCTCCAAACATTCCTGAACACGAAACACTATTTCAGGATTTATTCATTCTTTGCAAAAAAAAAGCAGCTCCCATAAGAAAAATTAAAGAAGCAATTTTTACCAAGATTAAACACAAAACTATTAACCGTTGCCTAAATTTATCCCCGTCATTAGCCCCAGAACTAGTAAAAAATAAAAATTTGTTTCGGGATTAAAATTCAAAAGTTTTTTCTTTTTTAAATATTTTATGTAATACTAACAATGTACCGATCTTTTGTTTATTTTATTTTATTGTGTTTTAAAACTGTTGGTGACAATCGAAACCGGTTACACGTTTTATTGTAAATAAAAATTCCTAGGTTTAGGGTCGATGGAGCCGAGGGAACTTGGAGCCCAAAATAAAAATCGATAAAACCTATACCTAAGCCTAAGCGAAGCCTAAAAAAGGTGAAAATTTTTTCCGGCGGCTCCAAGTTCCCTACTTACGGCTCTAAAGACCCCGTACCAATTCCTACGCCAAAATCCCATCTTCTATTCACATTAATTAATTACTAAAAAAGTACTTTTTTAAACACTAGTATTTACAGGGTTAAAACTTGAAGGAATTATTGCAAACGTATTATTTTTTGCAAACATTATGTTACTTCCCCCTCTCAAACACCCTTCTGACCCCCATACCCTACCATGTTTTTTACACCCTAGGGTATGGCCCTCCTGTTAACTGTCAAAAATCCCAACACCCTAACGTAAAACACACTTCCCCAGCCGTTAGGGGCCGGTAAACGCGCGCTGACTAAAGCTAAACCGAACGTGGCTGCAACAGTTCTTCGTTGGAATAAAAAAATACCTCCCCCTATTAAGTAAAAACTCAAATCACGATAATCTGACGTCACTTTATCAAACAAATACTAGCTATTTTAAATCAAATCTAATTGGCTGATAAAGTGACGTCAGATTCTCGTGATTTTAATGGTTACTAAATGGGAGGCATTTTTTACTCCAACGAACAACTGTTGCAGCTACGTTGGTTTTACCTTTAGGTGCTATGTTAGCACGTTGTTTAAAATTTTTGATAATGTTTTATTTTTGTGTGTTTTTTTTTTCGAAAAGTTTTATGGAACTTTTTTTAAATGGGATAAATTATTATTTTAACAGTTTTATCCCCATGTGATAAATAAATGCTAATATAGTCTTAACTCCTAGTTATGAGTTTTTCTAACCCTTAATTAGGGGTTATTGCCTTATTAGCTTGTATTTATAACAAAAATGTAGAAAATTAATAAAATATTAATTTATGTCATACAGAATAACAGTTCTTCATGGTTTTTCCAGAACTAACCCAAAAATTAAAATATTATCAAGAGTTTTAAACAACGTGCTAACATAGCACCTAGTCAACTCGCATTTAGTGGACCGGTCCCTGAGGTCGGAAATTTCTAAAAGGATTTTTTACAGAGTTTCCCTAAATACTCCCTGATCTGTCTCAGGATTTTACGGTCCGATTTTATAACCACACCGCAGCTTTTAATGTATATAAGACAAAAATAATAATCATTAAAGAGTTTTAGCGCTTTTGACAGTAGATGTACATAAAGTAAAAGATTTTAGTATTTTTCATTTGTACAAAAATTGATTATCGTATTTACATTCTGACTTTGCTCCTTTTGAGCGTTTTAGAGTATAAAAGTACGGTCGTCTTATTTAAAATTAAGACAGCAATTTAAGGTTAAATTCAGCTTTTGGCTGGAGACTTTCACCCCGCACCCACAAAAGGTGGTACCTGACGGATCCTTGAGCGATTGCCTTTAGAGCTGAGTCTTGGATCAGGGTAATGAACCCAGCGAAACATTAGCAAACAGAGTTTGCTAAAAACGCCTCAGCTGGCGGGGGTTTTAGAAAACTAAGGGTGCAACCCCATGATTCACTATCGGATATTTAAAATTAAATTCTGCTTTTGGCTGGGGACTTTCACCCCGCACCCACAAAAGGTGGTACCTGACGGATCCTTAAGCGTTTTTAGCAAAATCTGTTTGCTAATGTTTCGCTGGGTTCATTACCCTGATCCAAAAGGCAGCTCTAAAGGCAATCGCTCTAAGACAGCAATTTGTAATTAATTAGTCATGTAAAATCAAACAGATTTTACAAAGATTTCGCAAAAAATAAAAATAGATGGTCACAAGCAAATTTTTATTTTTATATTAAATTTAATTAAATTTCGATTGGTTAATAAATAAATTAGACTATTTCTTAGGAAAAAAAGAACTTAGGTAGATATTTGCTATTGTGTTTGGTAATTTTTTGTGATAATTATTTTTTTATCTGCTAATATATAAACAAACTTTAAAAGTTTTCATTATCAATTTTCAAGCGTAAATTAATTTTACTTCTTAATAGAAAACGGGTTTGATTTCCTTAAACCTACAATTGCAAAATAATCCTCCATCAGAACTATAGTTTGAAACAGATAAAATCTAACTGAACGCAGTTAAAATAAAAACGAACATGAATCAACTCTTTGGGATTTTCTTTGTTCCAAAAGCGCTACATATCCGCAGAAGTTTTTCAAGATTTTTTTTGTTCAAAAAGCGCTACACATTCGCAAAACGTAATCCGCGTCACCGCTGCTATGTGTTAAACTCCGCGGTGCTTTGCGTGCGGTCGAGGAGGACCGGGGCGGTATGTAGCGGAACCTTCTGTGGATATGAAACGGAAAAAATCCCAAAGGGTTAACATAGCTTTACAATCAGAAAACGAATGAACCAGAAATATTAAAAAAAGTTTTTATTACCAATTCAAAACATGGATAATATTCTTTAGAAAATTTTAAAATTATTAATAAATTTTTTTAGGTTTCTAAATTTGAAAAAAAAAACTTATTACAAAGCTGTTGAATTCTGTCGCGAAATTTAAAATAGAATGTTTTTAAACGCTTGGTTAACGTCGAACGGAGTAAAGTTATTATTTTATTAAATATTAAATGGTATGTTCTGGAGCTATGAGCCCAAGATTGAAGCTCCGTTTTTTAATAATCCAGAGAAACCCCGTAGCACCGCTTTCTTTCTGTAATAAAATTTAATTTAAATCAAATCAAATCAAATAGTTTATTCTAGTAAATAAAAATCTACAGAAGCAATGATCAATAATACTTAAATCTTTTTTAGCTTAGTAAACATTATAACAATATGGGAGCCGATTACGGTACTGAGATAAATGACTTACTAGAAAGTGACTCAAAGGCTTACAGTGGTAAACGCTAATTTGACTCAATTAAAAACTAAAAATATTCTTAAAAGCAACTATTGAAGCGGCTGAAACTTGTTTTTTCTTTAAATTGTTCCATTTAGACACTACTCTATTACAAATAAGTTTTTTTTTGCATTGATTCTACTTTTTTGAACTTTGATTTTACATGAGTGTCCTCTTGTTGTATTAAGATTTATATAATAAAAATCGCTAATATTTAAATTAGTTTTATTTAGAATTATTTTGTAGCATTCACAAAGGTCAAATAGATCTCTTCGTTTTTTAAGTTCATACAACTTTAAAATTTTTAGTTTCTCTTCATATTTAATATATGGCATACGACACCTTTTAAAAAACCTACCTGTAAAATTTCTCTGAACACGTTCTAAAATATTAATATCCTTTTGCAAATATGGATTCTATACTACATTTGCGTATTCTAACTGAGGCCTAACGTACACAATATAAGCACATAATAAACTAGAAATCGAATTGAAATAAAAGTTTCTAAAAATTAGGGCTGATGTTTGTAATACTTTTTTGGAAATTATTTGACAATGATCTGAAAATTTTAAATTTTTCGCAACATAAACCTCGAGATCCTTTATTAAATTTGATTTTAAAAGAAGTTTATTATCAGTAGAATAAATAAATTTATTGTTCCTGTTTTTTAATCCAATATGAAGAACTTCACATTTGTGATCTGCCAACTACAACTGCTACTGCTTAGACCAATCAGAAATTTTATTTAAATCTTCTTGTAATTTCTTGATTTATCTTGACTTTTGTCAGTCAAAAAACTAGTAAACACTTTGGCATCGTCTGCAAACAACTTAATCCCTGAATACTTTACACACTCAGTTATGTCATTAATATAAATAAAAAACAAAAAAGGCCTAAGACCGAGCCTTGTGGAACAGAGCTGATTACAGAATAAGATCTTGATTCTGTGTTATTGATTATAACTTTTAAATCTCTTCCAGTTAAAAAGAAACTTATCCATCTGGGAAATCTTCCAGTAACTGCGAATTTTTCCCACTTATACAGAAGATTTTCATGAGATACCGTATTAAAGGTCTTAGCAAAATCTAAATAAACCACATCAACAACTTTTTTACCATTGACAGCATTGGTCCATTGGTTTACGGTTTCCAAAAGTTGAGTTATAGTTGAGCTTTTAGCCTTAAAACCGTGTTGGCACCTTGACAAAATATTGGCAAAAAAGGTCAAAAGCACATCTCTAACCAAACGTTCCATTAATTTACAAACAAAAGATGTCAATAAAATTGGTCTGTAATTTTTTTGTCGTTTTTTGAACCTTTTCTTAAAAAGTGGAATAACTAATGCAGTTTTCCAATCAAGGGGTAATACACCAGAATCAAATGATTTTTGGAATAATTTGGTTAGTGGTTCTACAATTCCCACTTCCAATTGCTTAAGGAATATAGATGAAAAGCAATCTGGTGATTTAGACAATTTGTTAGGCAATTTTTTAATAGCCCTGAAAACATTTTTTCTGTAAAAAGCATATGTTCCAGTGTAGCTTCGGGATTAGGATTAAACTCTGCGACTGATCCGTTATCCTTAGTAAACACCGAGCTAAAATATTGAGCAAAAAGTTCCGCTTTTTCTTTGTTGCTAACAGCAAATGTATTATTACAAGTTTATAAAAATTATTAATTTATTTATTTATTTATTTATTTATTTATTTATTTATTAACTTTCGCATAATGCAAGAACACCTGAGGCATAATTTAAAATGCAATGAGTAGGTATCCTTTTGGTTAAACCTTATGGGTTTAATAAAAAAATGATACCCCCTTTACAAAAATGATTGTTATATCACACTAGTAAGTCTTTTGTTTACTAATGATTCATTTTCACTGGTAGTCTAAACAGACTGCAATTCATGTAGTTTATACCAAAAAAACTTGCGTTAGAATTCTTCTTTTTAAAAATATTATAAATTCAGTTTTGATAATAGCATTGTCACCGCTGTTGACTTTTTGATCTTGTTTTTTCTTTCAGTGAAAACAAAAAGTTTATTTGGATACATCTGAGCCGCAAATTCAAGAAACATCTGAGCCGCAAATTCAAGAATTAGCTTGAGTTTTTGATCTTGTCAGCTTTTCAGTAACACGACCGCACGTCAAATAAAAAATACAAAAAGTAATATTAATAATAATATATAATAATAATAATATATAATAATAATAATATATAATATATATATATATTATATATATATATATATATATATATATACATATATATATATATATATATATATATATATATAAATTAATATTTTTTGACTTTAAAATTTTTTCTTCTAAATTTAAATTATAGTTTTTAACCGATTGTTTATATTCCGTACAAACTGTTTTATACTCCAAACTATTATTTTTTATTTGTACTTTCGCCATAAGCGCTTTTTCTTTATTTGTAGTTTTTGAATAAATTTAGGATAAATGCGTTTTTTATGTTGTGTTGAGATTTTTTTAAGGTATGTGATTCACTATTCCTTTAGTTAATACTGATTTAAAACATTGCCACATTTCTTCAACTGTAAAACAATCAAAAAAAAAAGATTACCCCAATTGATTGCTTTTAAATAAAGAAAAAACATATCGTAATTTCCTTTTTTAAAATCTGGTACCGACATGCACTTGTTATTTTCGGTAATATGGTCTCTAAATATATCGATGTTGAGCGAAAATTGAACTGCATCGTGATCTGATGTTGAAAAAATGGGTAAAACATCGACCGAATTGAAAATTTATTGTGTATAACTATAAATGTAACACATTCCTTTTTTTACTTTTTTTAAACGAAAATAAGTCACAAAACTTTAAGGTTTAAAAACATAAAAAATATCAGTTATGCTTATGCAAAAAATGAAACAAAATTTTTAATATTGAAAGTAATTAAATTGACTTTGTGAAGAAAATTTTAAAAGGACTAGTAGCCCGTGTCAGCCATACGGCTAACAAATAATTTTTCCGGCATTTTTTATATTCATTTTTTTTTCAAAATTCAACCCTTTTATGCCATTCCCGTTACTGTAAGCTTTACAATGATACCTTAGTTAACCCGCACTACATTTGTCGTTGGGGGAAGGGTCTTTACCTTGTTTGGTGAAAATATGTTGTCCAGCAAAAAGTTATATGTTGTCCGGTATAAAGATGTCCATGTTATTTTTTTTTAAGTTTCAACCCATTTATGACATTCTCTAGACTGTAAGCGTTGCAATGATACCTCATTTAGCCCAATCCGTTTTGTGGTTGGGAAGAAGCCCCTCCCTTTTGTTCAAAATGCGTTGTCCAGCATAAAAATGTCCTTGTTAACATTCAACCCTTTTATGACATTCCTTGAAACTTAAGGTTTGTAATGATATCTCATTTAGCCCAATCGTTTTCGTGGTTAAGGAGAAAGTTCGTTGCCCCTTTTAGTGAAAAAAAAGTTGTCCAGCATAAAGATGTCCATGTTCATTTTTACAAAAACATGATATTCTGGCTTTAAATTGGCAAATTACTCTTGCCAATAAGTTTGAACCAATTCGTAGATAAAAAATTTTTCAACTTTCAAAGTCAGTAGGGCCCTGTTTTTGTGAAAATATCTTGTCCAACCAAAAGATGTCCATGCGATTTTTTTTATTTCAACCCTTTTATGAAATTTCCCTGTCTGTAAGCTTTGCAACGATATCTCATTTAGCTCAAATTTTTGCTGGTTGAGGAGGAAGGTTGTTCCCCATTTTAGTAAAAAAAACGTTGTCCAGCATTAAGATTTCCATGTTAATCTTACCATAAAACGTGACATTTTGAGTTTACATTGGCTAATTAATCTTATCAATAAGTTCGAGCTAATTCAAAAACAAAAAATTTGGATTTCCGAAATCCATAGGTTCCCCCTTTTGTGAAAATGTGTTGTCCAGGCTAAAGATGTCCATGCAAAAATGTTTTTAAATTTGAACCCTTTATGACATTTCCCGGACTGTAAGCTTTGCAATGATATCTCATTTAGCCCAATCCCATTTGTGGTTGAGGAGTACGGTAATTCCTTTCTTTAGTGAAAAAAACTTTGTCCAGTATAAAGATGTCCATGTTCATTTTTTCCAAAAAAACATGATATTCTGGCTTTACATTGGCTAATTACTCTTACTAATAAGTTTAAGCCAATTCCTGGACAAAAAATTTTTTAACTTCCAAAATCCATAGGGTACTTATGGTACCCTATGGTAAAAATGCTCTATTTTACCTTTGGTAAAAATACGTTGTCCAGTATAAAGATGTCCATGTTAGTTGTTTCAAATATTCAACCCTTTTGCGACATTTCCTAGGGTATAAGCTTTCCAACAATACCTCATTCACTTTAATCCGTTGGGTGGTTAGGGAGGAGTTAGGGAACACACAGACAGACTCACAGAATCAGACACACGCACGCACGCACGCACGCACGCACGCACGCACGCACGCACGCACGCACGCACGCACGCACGCACGCACGCACGCACGCACGCACGCACGCACGCACGCACGCACGCACGCACGCACGCACGCACGCACGCACGCACGCACGCACGCACGCACGCACGCACGCACGCACGCACGCACGCACGCACGCACGCACGCACGCACGCACGCACGCACGCACGCACGCACGCACGCACGCACGCACGCACGCACGCACGCACGCACGCATGCACGCACGCACGCACGCACGCACACACACACACACACACACACACACACACAGAGACATTACGTCTATTTATTTATAGATGACTGCAGAAAAAGTTTTTAAAACCGCGAAAATTCTCAGTGTTTAGAGCTCTATATTAAAATATATTTGGAAAAAATTAATTTTTAAAAACTGAGAACAAAAATAATATTATAAGATAAGTTTTGCCATTGAATCGTTGCTATCATTCTCTGAAGATGACAAAACAAATATTTTTGTTACCTTACCGACCACTATTAAATTAATATAAAAAATATTTAAAATTGATATTAAAAAATATGATTTTTCGGAGTTTAACACAGAGAAACACAGTAACGCGGAATACCTTCTCCGGACATGCAGCGCAAAGAATCCCACAGGGTTAACATAGCTTTGCAATTAGAAAATGAATCAAAAAAATTAAAGTTTTTACTACCAATTCGAAACATGGGTAATATTTTTTTGAAAAAAATGGCAGCGGAGTACATGTGATTAAAAAACGAAAAAATGCGCTGAATAAAACTTGAGCATATGGATATTAGTTATACCACCGCTTGGTTAACATCGAGCGAAGTAAAATTAATATTTTACAAAATTATATTTAATTATAATAATTTATAATTTAATAATAATAATTTATAATTTATATGTATTAACTTACAATGTTTGGGCACTGACAGGTAACGAGTATCGAGTTATGCAAATTCAGAAAGAATGCGACTAAAAGTATGGCTGTGACGACGATGCATACCCATGCGACAATCTGAGTAAACAGCTCACCATCCAGATATAAGTAGTATCTGTTACCTTGAATACTTGGCCAACGCAGACATATCAACACGATAACAGCACAAATCTAAAGAATATTTCAATATAATACTTGACATCATCCACAAAATGTAATCGTAAAAATATGTTACTGCCTTCATTAATTACGTGAAAAGCCTAGAATTTTTAAAATTTTTTTTTTTTAAATTTTAATGCCGGATATGAGTGACAAGAACCCATATTATCCATCTGTACAAAAAGTTCAAAATGGCTTTGATTGGATTAAAGTTATGGCTAGGAATACTTTCAAAGAGCACCCAAAAAGGTGGTACTTGGTGGATTTTTAGGCGATTGCTTCGAAAAATGACTCTCAAATCAAGCTATATATAAAGCCACCTAAACATTAACAAACAAAGAAGCATTAAAATGACCTTATATATCTCGGAACGGAACGTATTATTTTAGTCCTGTAACACCCGATCAATCGTGCAATATCAAAAATAAGTTCGTTTCAGGTAATATATTGTATGAATTTGATTTCTATATAATATTTTGATATAAGTTTTGATTTAAATTTTTTTTGTTAAAACGTTTCCTAAAAAAAGCACCTAACGCGAAAGCGAGTACCCTTTTTGAAATAGAAATCTTGAAAATATTTTACTCAAAAAATCAATATTTTCTTTACATTATAAACAATTTTGAAACCTTTATGAATTTTTCGGACAGTTTTTTAATATGGAAAACCAGATTTTCAACAGAGATCTCACAAAATAAGGCACTATGAATCGAACTATTTAAGTTAGAACGCCACAGTTACGACGATTTTTACTAAAAGTTAGATATCAGCTTAGATATTAATTTTTGTCTGACAAAAGTATAGTGTGATCGAAAGCTCAAATTATGATGTATCAAACAGTAATAGTTTCAGCGTTTACCGAATGTTCTATTTCGAGATATAGTTTGACGAATTTAAAGCTCGAAAAACAGTTTTTGGCCATTTAAAAAATTTGATTCGCTCAGTTTTTCCTGCAATTTTATAAAAAGTTAACGAAAAATAGGGAACAACTTTCAGATGTGGTTTGGAGTAAAACGTAATTCAAAATTTTAAGAAAATTAAAAAAATCGATGTTTTTAAAAGAAAAATCAAATAAAAAAATCCTGAATTAGTTTTTTTAATCAAATACAATTTAAAGTATTAATTAGACTTGTTTCTAACTATTTCCAAACTTTCATTAAAATCTGAGCGAATCAAATTTTTTTAATTTCCTTTAAATTTTTTTGATTTGACGCCGAGAAACTACATTTCGATACGTTTGTTTAAAAGTATCTTTTACGAAAGAGATATCAGATGGTCCAGTAGTCGAGTGGTTAACGTGTCGGACTCGGATCCTCGGAACCGTAGGTTCGAGTCTCTCGCAGGCAATATTTTTCACGTCGAAAAACATT
Source organism: Microlaimidae sp. YZB2_3 (assembly GCA_030248175.1). Taxonomy (NCBI): domain Eukaryota; kingdom Metazoa; phylum Nematoda; class Chromadorea; order Desmodorida; family Microlaimidae; species Microlaimidae sp. YZB2_3. The sequence continues at coordinate 41,863 of JASAMX010014156.1, read as the reverse complement.
TTGTTTTTAATTTTTAACTTTTTAATTGAAAAAATGTTCTTTATTCAAGATACGCTAAATGAAAAATGAAAAAATAGAATATTTTTGGTAATGAATTTTATTATAATATAATGTATTTTTGACATGTATTTTATTGGTGTTATTTAATAATTGTGGACAATAACAATTTTTAAGAAAAATGAATGTCAAAAATTGAAGGAGCAGGTCGAATTACGTTAGTAAAAATTAATTAGAAAAGATCTGCCGTAAAAATCTAACTGTGGTGTTCTACCTTAAGATAGCAATAAATAATGCGAAAATAAACCACGACTGCACATAAAGCATTAAATAAAATAATTAAAAATTAAACAAACCGTGCTATTCATAAAACTTTTGGACCCCGGCCTCCTTCGGACTGGGTCCGTTTTGATGTTCGGAAAAGTGGACTGGGTCCGTTTTTCTTTCACCCTGTTTTTGGACTATGTATTGCTTTAAATTTCGGATTTTCACATTGAAAATTCGAAATTTACTCCTAATTTAAAATAATTTTAAAATTTCAATGTGGAAATCCGAAATTAAAAACCATAAATGTTCCAAAATCAGGGTGAAACAAAAACGGACCCAGTCCAGTTTTCCGATTATTAAAACGGTTCCAGTCAACTTTTCCGATGATAAAAACAGACCCAGTTCAAAGTGGACCGGGTCCAAAAGTTTTATGAATAACAGGGATAAAATCAAAACGAAAATTTTTCAAACACCACTGGCAGATTGATTGTAGAGCGTTTAGTAGTTAATCAATACAAACGAAAAGTTATTTATTTAACAATCGCTAAATATTTTGTTTAACGTATTGTATTTATGTTTACTAGCTTTTGTAGCTTTCCTTTCAATGTGTTCACATGACAAAAAATTTTTTATGGAGTATTTATTTATTTATGGAATATAAAAGGAATACCCGTGAAACGTGGAGGTTAATTTTCCCATCCCAATTTTAGAAATAATTTGCATATGCATTGTTGGCACGCAGCTGATTGGTCGTTCTGCATAATGTTTATTCGAGAAATAGAATGCTCAGCAGTTTTTACGCGGTTTTCCAACAAAAAAATTCAGATGCGTCGACAGTTTCGAACGCGTTTTTTACACAAACCGTATGCAAATTATTCCTTATGTGACTTTGATCTATGGTCAACACCTTCCTATTCGAACGGAAGATGTTCAGTATTAAAAATTTCTACAGAGTAATGACGCTATACAATTACTTTCAGACAATGAGCTCCTGGGAAAAATTAATCTCAAATGAACGTGGAGTTCTTTAATTTTTAGCTCCTCCCACTTTTATTTCGACAAAGCAAAACATACAGCTGCAAATCACGAATAGTACTCGACATTTGAGGGTCCTAAAAATTCTAAAGTATAAAAAGAAGGCGCGGCTACTTGGTTGCGTGACCAAAGTCACATAAGAAATAATTTCATTAATTTGCATGGCAATAGTTGGCGCGCAGCTGATTGATGTATGATGTTTAGTTCAGTAAAAATACGTTCAGTAGTTTTTGCACGTTTTCCAACAAAAACTTAATGCGATTCAACAGTTGCAAACGCACTTTCCAAACGTCAATAACTGTTATGTGACTGTGGTCGGTTGGAGAATCCATTTTTCTCCAGCGTGTTATTTACATTACAATTTTTCAGGCCAATTTTTCATTATCTCGGTAAAGACGGCTCTTGACCCTGCCTCCGGAAGACTGGAGGTAGGTAAGAGGCAGATAAAACTGCCTGGGAGCAGCTAGGTGCTGGGTGGAAGCAGGTAGGTAGGAGGCAAGGTGGAGGCAGGTAGGAGGCAGGGTGGAGGCAGGTAGGAGGCAGCAAAATTTCCGATTGAACCGGTCGGAAGCAGGTAAAAACGGTTTTTCTCAAATGAGGCAACCCGTTCTTACCGGGTTATACAATCTTAATGTTAATCCAAAAAGTATTAATACAATATTCAACATACTATTTCCAGCCATTTGAGTATTCCCGGAACGGAACAGCAATAGTATTTTCGAATCTGAACCCCGGAACCGGAACCGGTAGTTGTCGTCGTCGTTGTTACCACGGTGCGGCGCGATGTAAACATCATTTTGAAAGGCTACTAGAAAGTAATAATTATGTTGGATTGGCACATTATTAGGGAATGATTAATACAAGACGCATTATTAATTCGCCGTTTTCACAAAAAGTATTAATTTATTAAATCGTAGTGGATTTAAAATTTAAAATGGTCATATTTAGAATTTAAATATGTATGTGTGAATTTAAGTATGTGTCCATTTAAATTGGACACATACTTATTATTAACTCTTTCCAAATTTTCAGAGGAAACTTGGGCGTTTTATGTATAGATGATAATGGAATTAGGACTTCTATTAACAAGAATACATAACCCACAGTGAATATCATAAAAACTGATAAGTAAAAAAAAGAAAATTTTATACAAACACCAAAATAAAATAATTTAGATTAATAAGCCTGCAAAAAGTTAAAAAGTGTTGCCAAAGTCATCTCTAAACTTAACATTAGATAAAAAAAATTATGATATAACTGGTTCAATTTTGTACTAAATACAAAATTGGAACTGCTGCTAATCAAATCTAGCTGACCTCGATGAATTGCAGTATTGAATCAAGTATTTAAAAATGAAACAATTATATATTTTCAGCAAAAACGGCTTAGTATTAAAGAATAAATGCCTTGTTTCAACAATTATTCACTACATTACACAATCAAACAAAAATGCAGTTTTTTTAAAGCTGAAGTTGACTAACTTTTTACGGAGTTAAAAAAAAATCGCGTTCTAATTTGTTTTTTAAACGTCATATTTTAAATGTTCCGCTCATGTCCCCACAAAAACTTGAGAGGTCAGCCAGGTATAATTCAACCATAACTGGTTTGTTTTAAATTTTTATTATAAGGTTGGGTTAAAAAAACAATTCTTTTTATATCAATTCTTAGTTAATCATTATATCCTTAGAAAATTAAAAGTTTAGCAATGCAAAAGATTAAAATTTACTAAAAATTTTTTTACATCTGTTTTCAAATCATATAAAAACTTCGGAATTACTTCTTACGGGTTAAAAAATTTTGAGTTAAAGTGCTTTTGGCAAAAATAAAATTCTTATAATTTTATAACGAACAACTTTTTAATACAAAATATCCGCTTTAGTGATGTTCCCCGGAGCTTTGGAGCAAAGCGAGCTCGAGAGCAACCGCAGGAGCTCCGCCCTATTTTTGTACTAACTTCGTAAAAAATTAAAAAGTGATGCCATAAATCATTTTGTCAAAATTTTTTAGTAAATTAATTTTTTTTCAAAATTTTTTTAAAACGCTAGAAATAGTCTTATACAAATACAGATAGAGTAATTTTAAATCTATTTCAAGCTTTTAATAACCCAACCATTACTGATTTAAGGAGCAGAGCTCCGAAGCTCCGGAGCTTCCTCTGCTTTTAAGTGGCCGGAGCTCCGGAGCATGATATTGAATGGTAGGAACATCACTGATCTGGTTGAAATTTAAGATTGAGAAACCATCGGTAATAAACTAAATTGTTGTTCGTTACAAATAAATAAGTATTTTTGTTTTATAAAAAATTACGATGGAAATCCAAATGTACAGAAAGGTCTCGAAGAGGATTTTTTAACATGGTATTGATAAAAAAGGCGAATAAAACCGGACATTAAAAAATACCTAAAAATTTTACGAAAAACCATTTTTGAACAAAAAAATATGAAAGGGCAATTATCATACAAAAATTAAATACAACATAAAGTAAACTGACTAATAATTCGTGAATCCATTAATAAAAAGTGCACGTCTCCTCTCAATTTAAGTCCTACATTTTACCGTTAAAAACTAAAAAAAAGTTTAATTTTAATTTAAAAAAATATTTTGGAGCGGTGCAATGAATGAGTAAATTTGGATGGGGATGTACATTTTATTACTAAATTCTTTAATTATTTTTAAGTTTATTCTATGGGGCATTATTCTATGGTGTATTATAATTACCATTATATACTTTGTGTTCAAAAATTGTATCTCGTAAGAAATTTTAAAATATTTGTGGCGTCAGTTTTTATCTCGCCTCCATTTACATTCAAAATTATATTTAAGACCTTTGTGTACATTTGAACTTCCGTCGTTATTCTTCATAAATATTAAATATTTTTTATTGTAATGCTATGTTTTGCGAGATCTCGTATGTCAAAAATAACGACACTTTAGTAACCTGTCCGGATAGATTAAAAGAATTCGTGTTTCCATGCAGTAAGCAGAAAATCAGATGTAACACTTTAACATTGAATTTTTAATGAAATAGTTTTTTGTTTAATATTTAATATTTAGTTTAATGTTTAATAATAATAATAATAATAATAATAATAATAATAATAATAATAATAATAATAATAATAATAATAATAATAATAATAATAATAATAATAATAATAATAATAATAATAATAATAATAATAATAATAATAATAATAATAATAATAATAATAATAATAATAATAATAATAATATAATAATAATAATAATAATAATAATAATAATAATAATAATAATAAGAATAATAATAATAATAATAATAATAATAATAATAATAATAATAATAATATAATAATAATAATAATAATAATAATAATAATAATAATAATAATATAATAATAATAATAATAACTAGCCTTGAAAAATGCTCTAAGAATAGAGCAGGAAAAAGGGGCGATTTTTCCCCGTTGTGTGTTTAGACAGAAAAGAGGTGGGGACTAGTCTAAGATAGACATTATGTGGACTATAGGAAATTTGCATTTGGTTTGGCCACCTGCTCACTAAATAAAAATTTCTACCATATGATAATGATTTGTTTATACATTGATCTAATCACACAGCACTGTTGCATTTTTTTAGTTTGAAAAAATCTTACTCACAGAAATCTTTGACAAGCGCGAAATCGCCACTTTTTCAATTAGAAAGCTATATTTGTATGTGTAGAAAAAAACTATAAATTTAAAAAGTGGCGATTTCGCGCTTGTCAAAGATTGCTGTGAGTATGATTTTTTCAATTGACATTTCATCAGACTAAAAAAATGCAACAGTGCTGTGTAATTAGATCAATGTATAAACAAATCATTATCATATGAGCAATACGGTAACTGAACGAGTACAGGGACAAAAAATAACGTATTGCTCTAAAGATAAATTTCAGTGAGAGCTTCCTAAAGTATTTCTGATACTATAATAATGTAGTTTTTAATAAAAAACTTAAACAAATTAATTTCCCCGTTACATCTCTTAAACCAACCATTTGGTTTGCTAACCGGCTAAAAGTGTTTAGCAATGTCTTGTAATAGCAGCAAATCTTACTCTACAGATGCAAATATTAGTTTTTAAAGAAAAACTAAATATTAACTTTTTATGAATAAGGTTACAGTTGCTGTATAAGCGAGCAAAACACTCTTGCTTGCTATTACAGTAGCAACACGAGGAAAAATTAAGGCCTGGTTTAAACCGGAATGACCAGTGACAAGTGGCAAAGCGTTCACAGCCTAGCGAAAAGTAAAGTCTATTGATGTAAACACACGCGAAACGCTTTGTCACTTACCACTTGGGTGTAAAGCAGCTCAAAGACTTAAAACTTAATGCCGGGCACGAAATTAAATAAACATTTTTTATGAAACGAAATAAAAAATGTAATTAGATTATTTAAAAATAAGTTACGTTAAGTCAACGAAATAATATAGTTACAACTTCTACAATGTAGCACAAGTACTAAAGGCAAACCAAACGTAGCTGCAACAGTGTGTCCACGTGTTCAATAAACAACTATTTTCTTTTTTTTATGTCACAAAATAAGAATTATTCCTAAACTACCTAAGAATTATCTGAAGTTGATTTCTACTTCAGATTTTTCATTTTCTGAATTCTGATTGGCTAATACGAGTGACGTCATATTCTCGTTATTTGAGTGCTTACTTAATGGGGAGAATTTTTCAGTCCAACGAACAACTGTTGCAGCCACGTTGGGTTTATCTTTAGTGGTATTCTTCCCATGTGTGATTCTGTAGGTGCTATAAATAGTCTTTTTCACTCAATGAACTCAGTAATTTTTTTCCTAATAGGGTAGTGCATTTAATTTCGGCACTTTTCCAAATTGGGCATTTTTGATTTTGGACTATATCTTTGGTAATCCTGGACGGAATACGACGTTTGATAGCTTAAATGAGAGCTAATTATATGTGAATGACTGTCGTGAGCTTTTTATTTGTTATGTTGTTATATTTTTATTTCAAATTGTGTGATTTATAAAAAATAAAGTTGTTACTCGTTATTAGAACATGAGCAATTCATGATTACGCAATAAATTGGTTTAAAAATTAAACTGTCCCGGTAAAATTTAGTCTGTAGTTGGCAGTCTTTATAAAATAAAATCGTGTAATTTCGACACACATATTGCTGTCTGCTGCTAAAACCAGAGTATCTATAACCGTTAAAAAATAATATTTAGGTTCTAATTTTACCTGAGTTTCGTTGGAAGTTTTGTTCCTTTGTTACTTTTAAATTTTTAAAACTGCCGAAATTAAATACAGTTTTTTCCCAAATTACAAAAATAACAATATGTTTTCGGTCGTTTCGATCGATAGTTTAGGTAAAAACGGGTTGAATTAAGTGGCACTTAAACTTGATTAAGTGGGTACCGTTTAAAAAGTGCCGAAATTAAATGCGCTTTTTTCCATAACAACAAAAAAATATTTCAAATTCTGAGAATTTCTGTCGAATTTATTTGTTCTCAATTCTGAAATTATGTATACACTTAAGCACTAGGATGCTAAAGCGTTTTAAACAAATATTAAAGTGCATAACACAAACCAAAATTGGTTTTAGGCGTCTTATTTTTTCATTGAAGTTTGGGAGAAAATTGACGATATTAAATGGTTTTCGATACACTACTTCTAAACATCATATCTTTGCAAATTTTTTATAAAAATAAACATAAAAATTTGTCATGCATGCCCTCCACGCTTTGAGGCGTGAGTTCAAATGATTTTGATGTTTATGTGCTTATTTTCAATTAAATTTAACGTCTTTAAACATACCCGTCATTTTGTGTCAATTTTGCTCATTTTGATACCATTTCGCATTTTAGCTGTGAATTTTTGCCAGTTACACGTTGAACAACAAGTAGACGCTTAAATTAAAGAAAACTGTCTGGAAATTATGATAGGTTTTTAAATTTTTGAAAATGATGATTTTTTGACTAAGAAACAGTCGATTGTCTGTAAAGTGCCGAAATTAAATGCATACATTTAATTTCGGCAATTTTTCATTTTTTTAAAAACTGATTTAATTAAGTAAAAAACAACTTTCGTACAGTGAAGCTTTTATGACGCAATGCAGTATCGTGAAAGCTTCGAAATGAGCTATCAAACATGAAAATCGGGCCAAACAGTGAAAAGTTACATTGAAAAAAACGAAAAAGTGCCGAGATTAAATGCACTACCCTACTGTAACTGAATGTGAATCAATAATTTAATTTAATGTTATTCAATACTCAATAATTGAAGAAAAATGTATTATATAAACATAATGGCCACTTGATTTTAAATTACAGTTCTATGTTTCCCAACATCATTTTCGATAATATCCGGCTTTCTATGGGGTCAAGGGTCTTTTAGATCACATAGATAATTGTAGGCGAAACAAATACTTGATGATATTATGCCAGAAAAGATTCACCATTTTACAGCTATGTGGAACCTCTGCTAATTAAACAAGTCTAGGAATTAAATGCTTAAAGTAAATATTTAATAAACGTAAATCCTTAAATTTCAAATAATACACGCTGTGTTCAATATTTATTATTTTTCAGACATAGTCTGTAGATGACATAAATCTGTCTTTCTAATAACCTCATAATTTGAAAATGTTTTATTGTTTAGTGGTAAATTACTATTTTGTTTATTTTATTAAATAATAATACTTTTGCTTTTCACAACAAGTTAAATTTTAAAAAAATGAATCTGTCTTGTTTAGCCTTATTAATTTACATCGTTTGTCTTTTAACGAAAAATATACTATAGTCGAGTTAACGTTTGTAACGTTATTTTATTATATACAGTCATATCTTAATAAATATATTTTTAAAATAAAAAAACCCAGACTAAAATTTAGAACAAAGAAAAGAACCTAATGTTTATTGATAATACATTCAAATGCTTTTCAAAGTATGGTCACAGTTCACGAGTAAAAAAAATTAACAAAATACAGATTCGCATTGCAGTATTATTTCTATAGTATATTTTAGTTTTTTGTCTTTTGATATGTATGTTTGCTTGCCACAACACATTATTTGTAAAAAAAACTTTCTGCGTTCATTTAATCGCATCAAATTTTTGTAATTTTGTAAAATTTACATTTAGATAAAATTTTATTTTCTTTTGAAGTTTTTAACACTAAAGTGAGAATACTTATTTAAAAACAATCAAATTTATTTTTGCAAAAAAAAACATCTAAAAAGCTAAATTTAGTCTGTTTTGGTTTTTACGTTTATAAGAATGTAATTTTATTTTTAAAAAATGATTTAAAGCCTTCCAAATAATGTTGAATTAATTTAAACATTTATGTTATTTATTGGCGTTTTGTTTTTGTATTTTTATTCTGTTTTTAAGCACTTTATAACACGTTTAACTACTTAGAAATAAAAACTGCTTACGTAAGGAAGAGAACAAAAAACTTTTTTTATCTTTTAAAAACGAATAAACGAGAGTCAATTGGTCTAAATACCTACTTGAAATTGTCTAATTGGCGTTTTTCAAAACAAATAATTTTTGCCCCACTCATCTTTATTTCTCACGTTGTGTGTAGCCTCCAGTCTTAAGTGTTATATGAAAGTTAAACTGGATAAACCCAGGCTTCTCTCGTTTTATATATAAAATATATAAAACACTGTTAACCTGAAAATTTCTTTTTTTAAATCGGTAACTGAGTAAAAAACACCACCTACGGATTGTTTCACTAAAGGTTTGGCCGTTTTGTTTACACTTAAAAAGGTTTCTCTTTGTGTTTGTTTGTTGTACGTGGGTGCTAAATTATTGTTTGCTATGGTTCGTTATTTATGTGCTTTTTGTTATAGTTGCAAGTCCGGTTGGCGGTTTTTTGCTTACTGATTTTAAATGAATATTTTTAGACACTTAAAAAAATTTTATAAATCTTGCGTAAAAACAATGACTAAACTTGAATTCTAATTTAAGCTTTTTGTCATTTCGTAATTTAACTTAAAAATAATATTTCTTAACCAGATAAACACGTTTTTTTGCATCTGACTCTGGATCTTTAATAACAATTATATCACGCGTAATATTCTACGTCAAAAAGCGCAATTTTCCAAATTCAAATTTGAAAAAAAAGTCAGTGAAATTTTTTATGTAATACACCTACTAAAATTTTTACGATGCCTAAAAACATCATGTTACTTAAAATTATTTCTGCTTTTTCTTCCTACTATTTCATTTCTGCGTTCTTTTCCTATCATTTCCTTTTATTAATAATTAACCGTTTCTGTTTAGCTGCTTTATTTTGGGTTTAACTGTAATTTTATTCTTTCCTGGTTTTAATTTAATCTTGCATAATTTAATCTTGCTGCAGTTGTGGTTATGTTAGGTTATGTTTTTTTCTTTAGCACTGTCGATTTTGTGCACCTGATAAGAGCAGCAGTGGTTCTAGGCGGTGTGGAAGTAGCATATTATCTGTCTATCTATTTATTTATAACTATAGTTAAGAACCAAACCGATGTTATTATTTTTTTTAGTTGATTTATTCTTAAAACACACCACCCAAATTTTCCGTCACTGGTGACTTTTAAAACAAACTAACAACTGTTTTGCCCGGTTTTCTTACTTCGGTAGCAATTGATCCTTGACACATTAATTTTATGTGTTTAAGATTAAAATTGACAAAATACTGTAAAGGCCGGTTCACACCGGATTGGCAGATGATAGCTGATAGTGAACGCGTGCGTTTACATCATTACACTCTCATTGTTGCTGCGGTGTACACTGTGTGCGCTGTGCGTCACCTATCAGCTGCCATTCCAGTGTGAACTGGCCCTAATTTAAATAAAAATCTCAAAACCTATTGCTTAAACGCTCTTTTTTGTGCACCTCTGCACAAACTAATGCCTTTTTTGTGTCATGCTAAATTACAGAAACCTTCAATTTTAACAAGAGATCTGTAGCTTTATATTATTTCGAACTTAACACCGTAGTTTGTTAAAAATATTGCTATATATTTTAAGATTAATAAATTAATATCAAAAAATTAAATTATAGCGAAAAATCTTCAAAAATAAAAAAAAACAAGCAGTATTTCTCGTTTTTTAAAACCTCCAATTTAAATATCATAGACCAAGAATAAAATTTTAAGCTATGGGCGTTGTAATAAGAAGAAAAAAACAGGCATTTTAAAATTTGAAAGAATTAGCACAATTTTCACACCCTAAGCGCTGAATTTAGAAACCACCCCATATTTTATCAGAGGAATATAAAAGAAAAAAATGCATATTTTTATAATAATATGCTTTATTCTTTTATTACCTGTTTTTAGATTTACTCTCTGATTTTTTTTTAGCGATACTGGAAAAAGTTTGATAAAAAAATTTTTGTTTGCGCTCTTATACGTTTTGAACGCGCCGCGATCAATATGCAAATATAAATATCTCGCGTTAAGGTCCTTGTACTTTTGGCTACCTCCTGAAAAAAATTATTTTTCAAAAATTTTGTTCCCAAAACCCCCGAAATTTACGGTCAATTTTTTTCGGCCAAATATCTTACTTTTTACCATATAGGTCTTTATGTCTAAAAATTTTTGTGCAGATTGCCCATACTTTTCTGAGCTCAAAAATATATAATTTGTTAGAAGTAACCTACCTGGGTTGGGTACCCCGAGAGGTTAAAGGGGTCAATTTTACGATTTTTGCTAAAAATCTTGGGGGAATTTATAATCCCGCCTAAAAATTTTTGGGGATACATTAGGAGTTGTAAAAATGGTAAACATTGGGTGAATTGAGTTGAAACTTATATTTTTGAGATCAGCGCTGTCGAGGCTTAGTTTATTTCATAAATATACGCATGAAAACGTAACAACCGGTGGCCGAAATTAAGACTGGCCGAGTTTAAGCTAGTTTTCCTACAGTAATTTTTATCTTTTTATATAATAAAATAAATTAAATCATAGTAATTCAAACAACTTTTTAAAATTTTATTGTACGTCTAATAATTATTGTGAACTTAAACTAAAAACATATTTTTTAATAAAATTTTGTGATCTTTAAAAAGATTATTGAATTTTTTTGTTTTAAGTCGGATATTTCTCAGAATTTTGTTGCTGGAGCTAGAAAAGCAATTGATTAATCGTAAGATCCTAAGTTAAACACAAATTTCAATGAGTAAATATTATTTTTTTTTAAATTCGTTTTATTTTTTGCTTGTAATATATTTTGTTTAAAAAACATTTCTATGGTTGAATTATATCCAGATGACTAATTAGCATGCAGACATGAGCCGGCGGACCAATTAAAAATTGTACGGTTATGACGTTTAAAAAAACAAATAAAAACGCAGATTTCTTTAATTCCAACTTTTCCTAAAATGTACAAAAATTAATTAACTTTAGCCCTTAAAAGCCTGGCATTTAGGTTCCAAATTGAGTAATTTGATAAATAATTATTAAAATGCGAAACTTGATTTTTATTATTAAACCGCTTTCATTAATAAATTTGAACGGTTTTGCTGTTAATAGTCTATTCAATACTTTATTGTCGAGATCAGGTATTTATTAATATAATATAATAATATTAATACTCTATCTTTTATTATAGGTATTTTACTTAAAAATGAAAACAATTTTTAACCCGGCACCTACTCAATATATGGGTAAGAAAAACATACAATGTATTCTGTATATAAATGTGTTTAATAGCATCAAATAAAACAATTAAAACGTACTCAAAGTATTTGTCTCTTTTTTACGAAAGTTAATTTGACAAGTTTTATTAATTTGTTTCTTAAAAGAATTAGAGTACTAAACCTGGGAAAATAATTGCATTTTTAAGTTTTTATTAATAAAAACAAATTTTTTTTACAAAGCTAGTAATTCAGGACTTTTTAAAGTAATTTCCTTGTAAATTACTAAAAATAGAAAATTAAATAATTAGTAGAACACGCTAAACTATTAGATAAATCTTTTGGGATTATTAATAAATATCAAAAACATTTTATTTCATTGAAAATATTGGAAAAGAAGTCAAAATTTATGAAATTTAAGTGATTTTTTAAAAAAAATTCTGTTGCTTTTTTGGTTTAGTGTTTTGCAATTTGATTTAGCCGCATTAAAAATAAATTCAACAAAAATTTAACATTTAATATTTTTATTTTTTAGTTCTTAATCTATTTAAAATATTTTAGCAGTAATTGTTATGGTTGCAATTGGAGACACAGGGGCACAATGGAACACTTACACTTGGTCGGCTAGAAGTGGAACTTACAGAACAAGCGAGGAATAGTATTCATAACATTAATGTGTTTAATTATCAGTTTCTCAACAGATTAATTAACAGATAAATAAATTGTCTAATTCATTGATTTAATGGGTTTACAAAGCGTTCCAAAGTGTTTTTATAACAATTTGGGATAATTGAAGCTTAAGAAGCTTGGAACCGAGCGATTTTAAAGCCAATTACGACACCATAGTTGAAGTTTTGCGTGTGTTCTAAGCAAGCCCAAGCAAAAACCTTAAAATCAAGCAAAAAACAAAACAAAATTAAAAAAATTAATTTTAAACATTTTGAAAATTGCTCGGTTCTAAGTTCTTTAGGCTCTATCGACCCCGTAACTTAACGAAATCTAAATTTTATATTTTTTAAATAATAATTTCGTTTTAGAATTAAACAAAGCAATAATTTTTTACAATCTCATTATCCAACACTAAAATATTAAGTATAACATTAAAAAAAGACAAACATAAAAAAATTAAGTTTCATACAAAAGCTAAAAGATAATACGTTCCAATATTAGTTGTTGAACTTTAATTGAATTTTTTTCAATTTATATTTTGAATACTGGCTGATCAGGATTCCGAGTTTTTAAGAGGATTCTGCGCATTGAATTATTCGCCCGGTAACTGCGACTGGCGACCAGGAGTGCAAAGATGGTTAGTTACAAAGGTGTACGATAAAATGAAATTTATTTGTTAATGGCTTAAACATTCTTTTGCATAGAGGTAAAATATTACTTCACAAGTTCTATAGTTGAAGCAAATAAGCAGGAAAACTTTCTAGTTCTAAAATTCATTATGAAATTGATTTTTAATGATAAAAATTATAAATTAAATTTTTTTACACATTAGCTATAATTTGTGCACTGCCTTTCGATTTATAATTCGATTTCGTAAATTTTAAAGCGTCGATAAGCGTAATGGTGTGGTAAAAATTAAAACTTCTTGTGTGCAGGGAGAAGAGGGTTCAACCTAACAAGTTATACATGCATATACATAACAGTGTTTGTTTAATATCACATAGTTTCTGGGGTTGATCGTTTATAATAGAACTCAATAAAATCCGTTTTTTAAATAAGTTTTTGCAAATACCGTGTAACCAACCACCTTTGCTACTTGTAATGGTTCTATAATGTGACTACGACGAGGTGCGACCCCTTCTATTGGTCTGGGTGCGGCGGAAATAGAAATAGATTTTCGGACAAAGACACGTGCGAAAGGGTGTGCAAAACCACGACGACAGAGAGCCGCGCGGAGACGACAGCAAACACACACGGTTTTCTTGGTGAATATAACAATAACTACGATAATAGTATAACAAAAGCATAATTGTGTTAATTTTTAAAATTGTTAGAAAAATATAATTAAGAAATTATAATTTTAAAAATGGTTGAACCCATTCAAGAAGGCTTGAAATTAAATTTAAGGTTAGGATTCTCAGATTTAATCTACTTAAAACTTTAATAAATTTCCATTATATAACTAAAACTTTAAGTTCTTCAAAATCTTACCTATTTTTTCAATTAAATCCCGACTTCTTTGGATTTATTTCCAGTTATGTAAGTTAATTTTAAAATACCAATTTTTAACCTTCTGAAAATACCACCTATTTTTTTAATTCAATTCAGTCTCTTTTAGCTCTCCCCCTAGTTACGTCAATTTTAAAATAGCCTACCGATGTCTATTTAAAGTCAATTTTAAAATAGCCTACCGATGTCTATTTAAAAGCTAAGTAAAAGATTATTTTCGCGGGTCTATAATTTTTGAAACAAGCATCCTGTCTGTTTTGCATTATGCTTCTCTTCCAGATATTTTAGACATTTGTATATACATTTTTGTTACGAAGCTAATGTAATAGGGTAGAAAAAAAAGGGCCGCTTCTGTATTTCATTCTAATTCGTAAAACCATGCAGGTTCGCAATGTTTCATGAATATTTGCTAATTTATACTAAACATTTGCTAATTTATACTGCTAAAAAAAACTAGCAGAAAACCCGTCATATTCGCTAAAGAAAACGGTGATAACGAAAATCTTATTTTGGGGCCGGATGTGACCATAGATTTCGTAACAACAGCCGGCGGTTCGGGAGGAATCGTACCTCCGGTACAGCCGACCGTCAAAATTCAACCCAACAACACCGCGGTTCTGGGCGGGGGATCCGACAGAGCCCAGGAACCAGACATGTGCATCCAACCGAAAGATCCCGGATACAGCTGCGAAGTTAGAGCCACACAGCGATGGTAATTTGTAGTCAATGGAATACTTAATAAATTTTTTAGTAAATCTATTTAATTGCACTTACAAATGCACTTAATTATGCTGCAATTTTACAAGCTTCGAATTTTAAAACAAGCAGCATAAATATTTTTTTCTAAATACCTATTTTTAATTTGTTTGATGTTTTTTAACTTTACTCTGAGCTCTAAAATTTTTATTGCAATTTAAAATCTTTATTATACTTGGTGGTCGTATCTTCTTCTAATCATAAGTGTGTGTGTGTGTGTGTGTGTGTGTGTGTGTGTGTGTGTGTGTGTGTGTGTGTGTGTGTGTGTGTGTGTGTGTGTGTGTGTGTGTGTGTGTGTGTGTGTGTGTGTGTGTGTGTGTGTGTGTGTGTGTGTGTGTGTGTGTGTGTGTGTGTGTGTGTGTGTGTGTGTGTGTGTGTGTGCGCGCGCGCGCCCGCGTGCGTGCGTGTGGGCATGCGTGTGTGTGTGTGTGTGTGTGTGTGTGTGTGTGTGTGTGTGTGTGTGCGCGCGCGTGTGTGTGTGTGTGCGTGGGTGTGTGTGTGTGTGGGTGTGTATGTGTTGTGTGTATGTGAGTAAACTTTACTGCGATTAACTCTCGGTACCGGTCATACCATAGTGACACTGAAAATAATAGTTATTGCTGCGTTGCACAAACGTACGTTTTTTTGCGTGTCAGGCTTAGTGAGTGAACGGCCCAATGAGTAGGCAAATTGAAATGATTAAAGCAGGTTCGCATTCAATGTACGGTAGCAATTTTTCAAAATCTAACTTCGCATATAATATTACGTACCTCCTAGGTATGACCTAGGAGGTCCGAAATGTTAACCGCGGTTACTTCTACACGCTACAATAGTTGGAGGAAGATACCACCACCCTGGAACGAATGTTTTACCACGGTAACCGAGAAAAAAGCGTTTTCGGAAACGGTTAAATATTTTGGAAAATTCCTTGGAATTATTTACTATAAATTAAATAAAAGAACTCATAAAACCGACCTTTTTTTAGAAATTTTTAGAAATTCTAAAATGGAATAATTAAACGTAAGACTTAAAAATTTAATTTACAAAATCAGTTTTTCCGTTCAGTTACTCATTTTCATATCGATTTTTTTAATTCTTAATTTTTTTATCTTGCACAAACATAGTTGTTAGTGTTCTAAACTATATTAAATACGATTTTTTTTGCAAAAAATTTTGAGTTTATAAAGCTTAACACGCTAGCTAAGCAATATTTCATATTTCCTCAAATTGTGTTTATCTTATTTGAGCTTAGTTTTTAGGTACTGGAACCAGGACAAGTGGTCGTGTTTGGCTTTTGTTTACAAAGGCTGTGGCGGATCTCTAAATAATTTTCCTACAAAGAAAATGTGTCAGCAAAGATGCACACCAAGTAAAAAAATGAATTTCCTGTTATATTTGACGTTTTTTTTTATTTTTACCCTATCTCATTTTGTTGCGGCAAAACAAGGTATTAAAAATATCTCAAGGTTGTTTTAATTGAGGCATCATTTAAGCTTGAACATATATTGTTCGTTCACATTTTTTCTTTTACGCTTCTTATACTTTGTTTATAATATTACATTGTAGTGGATGGGTCCGCTTGTCTGGGTAATGCTATGCCATTGGACACCCCTGAGAGCGCCAACTGTCGAGTCAACGGATGTCCAGATGATTACGTTTGTCGCAACGGACCATTCTTTAGTTCCTGCTGTCCGAAAAAAACTGAAGGTAAATATATAAAAACATGCTCTGCCGCTCTGAATAAGTTCCACTTTTCTATAAGCGAAATACTCTGATAGAAACATACGTGCAAGTTCAAGCCTAATTGCAAGCCGAAACTTAAGCCCAAGCCAATTTTATATTCATGGTTTCTAATTCCTATATTTGTGTCTATAGTTTTCATTATTTTGTCATGTTTCAAATTTTTGGGTTCAAATATAGACACTAACTGGAGTTTGAAACAGATGGCTGCAATTTTTTATATTAGGGACCAAGTTTCCCTCATCTTCTGAAAATTAAAGTTATGAATTTGCGTTTTTGGCTTTTTTAATAGTTTTTTTTTGGTTTTTTTTTCATTTCTGCAATCCTGTAAAAACTCTACTTTACAATATTTTTTTTATTATTTTCTAAAAAAAATTATTTAATGATAAAAAGAGCCATAGCACAACTCAAGACAATTTCTCCGTCCATTTGCAAAGAACTTTGAGTTTTTCGTAAAATAGCGAAATTTTGTTGCCTTCGCGCTCAGCGAGTACAAGTAGAAAAGGGGCCAAAAAGGTGTCTGATTTTGACTTGCCGAAGCCGCAAAACTTCAAAAAATATTTACCATGGAAGTAAATATTTTAGCTTTATTAATTTTGTCTGACTCGTCATCCGCTTAAAGTGATTTAAATTTTGAATTCTTATTCTTTTATTTTTTTTTAGACTTTTAATGCTGAACAATGGCTGAAAAAAATAAAAAAAGGAGTTTTGCGCGTTTAGAAAATATTTTTTAGAAGAAGACCTATGTCCAGACGGCTCGAGAGTGTACAGACTGCCAGAATATGCGGGTCCACATTTCGCGGATGTGTGTGAGGATCTGATTTGTCCGGAAAATCATGCCTGCGTTCAAGGAGATCTTTTTGCCAAGTGTTGTGCCACCTCCCCGGCGTATAATGTCAACTCACCACCTTCTTCTTTCAGTATCGCCGCTCCTCAAGGTATTATTAGTTTATTACTGTAGTTCTTACAAAAATGGTGTGCAATTAAATTTGTTTATTTGTAAATATATATATCGCGAACAAAAATTTGAAGCTATACGAAATTTATATAAGTATTTGTGACTACAATTTATTAAAAATATGTAATGTAATATAGTTAATCTGATTTTCTCTTTCGAAATTATTGCTTTCTTACAATTTTTATCCGATGATTTTCGTGCCAATTTAAGATCTAATTTAAACTTATTTTTTTAATGAATTTTAGTATTCAACGTATTGCTTAATAAAGCGACAGTTTTTAGCAATGCAGCTATCGTATTTTATCAATATAACCTTAATTAGTATAATTCAGGAACGGAATAATAATAATTGGAGCCACATAAAAATTCAAAAATTTTCTTGGTGAATTTTTAACCTTTGCTTTTAAAAATTAGAATGTTAATTTATAAATAATAACTGTTTTCACACGTTCTGTCATATATCTATACAATCATTACTTAGAAATACTGTTCGTAAGAAAATTTCAAAACTAACAAAGTTTCAGGAGCGAAGCTTCGGAGCTCCTTTCGGTTTAAAGGGTCGATGTTCCGGAGCATAAAATTGAAAGGCAAAACCATCACTTAATATACATGTTCAATACGTAAATAGACTACAGCTTTAAAAATTTGAAATTTTTAAAGCGGTTTTGTTGATAAAAATTTACAAGTTTAGGTGATGTGCAAGTTTGTTTCAAATTTTTATTGCATTTAATAGTTCCAATTAGTTTTTATAAGACAAATTAAAAACATCATCAAACTAATTACAACAGCAATGTGAGGTAGGCACATATCAACTACAATTTTTTGACTAAAATTGTTAAGGATTTAAAACCAAACAATGGCAAGGCAATGCTTAAAATTAAAAAAAATATTTGGTTAAAAAATATAAGATTTAAACAGTAATCAAATAATTAAAAGAATATAAGTAGATTAGTAATACAGTAATAAAACAATAATACATAAAATCAGGAAAGCTATAAAAATTTTAAAGCTTCATAAAATTTTCACAATTAGTATTTTTATCAAAAATGTATATCTTTGCTTTGATAAGATTAACAAAGCAAATTGTCATAATACTTTTTGTTATTTATTTGTTTCACAATTGTTTTCTTTTTCCTCCGAGCCTGAATTGCCTTTTTGAAATTTCAGTGCTTTGAAAAAATTTTTACGATCAGTACGAGCTTTATTTTCGGCAGAATTTACGTTTGAAGGTTCAAGCTCTGCGTTTTCTTCCACTAGACTTTTGGCTCTACGATACTCGGTTCTCTAAAAATTAGAATAATTTATCAAAAGGATTAAAAAAATATCTTTAAATTAGTTTGTTAAAAATGACTAAATAAATAAAACTAAAACTTAACAGTTGGTCCAAGGTACCCAAGAGTTAGCCTCTGGTGTTCTTGCATTATGCGAATTTTAATAAATAAATAAATAAAATAAAGCGCTGAAAATATTATTAATTTTTTTCACTAAATAAAAAAACACTTCTTTTAAATTTAATTTAGACTCTTTTATTTTAATTTTTAAACCATTCTTTTACTTTAGTTGGTAGGTTTAAAACCTCAAGGCACCGTGCAAACTCTTGGAGAACGTGGATAAATTTTACTGATATAGATCAGTAGGTGCTTTATCAGTAGGTGCTTTATCAGTAGGATTTATAGATCAGTAGGTGCTTTATGTGCTTAGGGATCGACCGGGGCCCCGGCCCCGGACCCGGCCCCGGCTTGCCCCGGCACTTTTTTTCCACCCCGGCCCCGGCCCCGGCCCCGGCAAACGCAATTCTCTCTACCCCGGCCCCGGCAATTTAGCTGTCAAATGAGCCGGGGCAAACCGGGGTAAGGACCCCTAAGAATGCAAATTTTAAAGCGCTTCTAAACATTTTTGACAGTGAAATATTATACAAGATTTTATCTACAGAGCTAATTTAATTGTTTTAATTTAATTTAATTTTAATTAAATTTAATTTAATTTAATAATTGCTAATTTAATTGTTGTTCTTGGCGATTTAAATTTGCCCGGAATCAGGTTGCAAAGTTCTACAATAGTATCAAATAATCAAAATGAAAGGGAATGGTACTCTTTTTTTTCTGAATTAGGTCTTAATCAGTTAGTTCCAGGGTCAAAATTTTAAGGAAATACTGCAAACGCATTATATTTATGGGGAATTTACACCATTTTATGGGGATTTTGTAACGTTTATGGGGATTTTAGCCTATTTGGAATTTTTCCATGGGGTTTTTATACGGACCCGGTCGGACGAACGTTTCACGGTTTTAATATTAGGATATTTATTGTTTATTATGCTATATTAAGATTTTCTAAAGCCTCTTTATTTTATTAAGATTCCTTATTTTAATCACGAATCCTTATTCTAAAAATTTAAAGATTTCTTGAGTATTAAAAGCCGTTTGTAGATTTTGTTTACAAGATGAGAGTTTGACAGTAGATATATATGGTTGAATTATATCTGGCTGACCTCTAGTAAGTTTGTCTAAGAGACGTAAACGATCAATTTAAATTGCGCGGTTATAAATTTTTTTTAAACGAATTGGAACGAATAATTTTTTTTAATTCCTGCTTTTCAAAAAATATACATAAATTAGTCAACTTTCACGCTTTAAAAAATTGTATTTTTGTTCCAAATTGTGTAATTTGATAATTAATTGTTAAAATATGGTATTTAATCTTAAATATAAAACCGTTTTTACTGAAAGTTTTAAGTGATTTTAATGTTAAATAGTCGATTCAATACTGCAAATCATCGAGGTCAGCTAGGTTTTATTTGTCTCTATAATCACAAGACGTATTTTCATATATTGGAGTTATTTTAATATCATTGCTAATATCAAAAATATATAAAACAAGAGGATTTTCGGCTAGACAGGGAATTTTTTACCTAAATTTTACTTCACGCGCAAGCTATTTTCTGAGCACTCAATAAAACTTTTCTCGCACAGCGATATTTCGTACACCAAAAAACTCGTTTTTTCTAAGACTATTTTACTAAATCGCTTTGTGCAAAAAATTGACAGAAAATGATGATTAAATTCGATTATTTAAATTCGATCATGTGTGAGTTGATTAGAACGGTTTATTGTACAACTCGACATATTTGCTTGGATTATATATTCTTGCGTTTATTTTTAGGTGAATATTGGAAATTGTTTTTAAATTTTGTTACGTTAAAAAAATTCAAGCTGATGTCTAGTCTTTATTTTAGAATTTTTAAGTTTATTGTAAATCTACATTATAGTATTCATAAAATTAAAAAAAAAACCTGCGGAGTCAGTCCGGTTTTTTTGAACCCAATATTTTGTATCGAGCCAAAAGACACCAAACGTGAATTTTTAAAACAAAAAGTTAATAATGAACTGTTTATATATAATTTGAAAAAAAGTTTTCGCATAATGCTAAATAAGATTAATACTAATTTTTAAATAAAACATTTTGCTCGAAACTAGCACTCTTGTGCGAGTTTAATACTGAAAACCCGCCATTTTCTGCTATTTTTGGGTGCACCAATTTTTAACAGTGTTAGCGTTTTGCAGTGCATATTACAACTTTTCTTCCACTTTTGCAAGTAAATGCGCTACATGAAAAAACAATTATTGACTGCAAAAAAATCTCTTCGCAAGAAATCAGTGGTATATGCACAGAAAGTCGCGTACGTTCAAAATGTTGCATTTTTTTCTTGCATAATTTTATTCAAAAACCTAGCGTATAATCAAAAATTTTTTGGGTTATATTATGTTTTTGATAAATCTCGAAAAATTATAAAAAGTAGTGCAAAATCACAAAAATAATTACATTGAAAAAGTTTACGTGACGTTAATTTTATAATTTTTGGCTAAAAGTAAATAATTTGATTAAAATCATTAAAACAATCAACTTGAAACAGCTCACACTGTAGAAAGCGAGTAGTCTCATGTACTCGCAATATAATATTTTACTTTTTACAACTTAAAAAGAGTGTTTTTTTAATTTACAAAAATGGACAATAAAATTTTAAAAATGATCTTATTTTTTAAAATAAAAAGGTGCGTTTTAACCTTTTTTATATGTTTAAACTAAAAAATGGTAAATAGTGGTGTGCAAATGAAATTCGAGTAAAAGTTCTTCTTTAAAATAACATTCAAGCAAGACTAGTATTCTTAACTTTTACGGCCAATTAGGTACCAACATATTTAATTAAAAATATTTTAATATGAAGAGATTTTGTTATTGTGAAATATTTTTGTTACTTGTACCCAGTTTTGATTTTAGTTTCTTTACCACGTATTGCTTTACTGATCAAAACATACTCCTTGTAAGTATTTTAACTCGTCCTCTATTTGTAAAGCATTCTTTAAGTAACATAAATGGTTTGCTCTATTTCTAAAGCATTTTTTAAAAATAACATAAATGGTTTGCGATTAAGTATAATATTGCTATAAACAAGAATATACTGCTAATAATTATGTGAAAATGTACATATATTATGTAAATAAAATAATAATTTGGTTTAAAAAATTGAAATATGAAAATAAAAATTTTGTTCTGCTTAGAAAAAAACACTTTTGTGTAATAAAAAATAAGTTTTTTTACTCACAAAGTACTTAAATTCTAAAATGTGACTATTCATTACATAAAACAAATAATTAACAGTAAAAATGTTAATTTTTATTTGAAAATAATGACCAAAATTACAAATTCTGCCTAATTTTTCGCCTGCCCCGGCCCCGGCCCCGGCCCCGGCCCCGGCAAATCCAAATTTCTCTACCCCGGCCCCGGCCCCGGCCCCGGCCCCGGCCCCGGCCCCGGCCCCGGCCCCGGCATCAGCAAAAATTCTGCCCCGGTCGATCACTACGATGTGCTCTTTTGAAAGAGTAGAGAATAGCAAAATAATTGTTTATGAGCCAGTTTTCTTCATTGTTCAAAATTAAAATTTAAATTGTTGACAACAATATTTAATTTCATATTAATAATTGAGCACTGTTAGTAATTTATGTTATTGCATAGTCAAAAATGCATAAAAGTAGAGAATGTCCGAATAATGTGTTAAACAGTTTTTCAAATTATAGGTTGATTATTCCACGGTGTAGATTTTTTTTATGTAAAAAAATCTACTACGACGATCTGTAAAATACTCTACAGTTTGTGGAACGATCTACATGACAATTTTTCTGCGTAATACTGTAGATTATTCTACATGATAATCTCGATTAATAATTAATTAATAATAATAATCATAAAAATGATAATCTCGATAATTTGCAAACAAAAGCAAAGATTAATAATGATAAGCTCGATAATTTGCAAACAAAAGCACTGCACACGTAAAACTCTTAGATGATGTTTTCCCCGTTTTGTAAATTACATAATAGAGGATATAGGATACGGCGAATATTGATCGGTCAGCGAAGATGAAATGACGTGGCTACCAGCGCAGAGCAGTGTGCGAAAATGCTCCTCTTAGATTACAAGTCGAAAAACCTTTATCGTGTATTTTACAAAAAATAGGCGGAGATTTGTAAAATGAGAATTTACAATAATTTTTATGAAACAGGCCCCAGGATACGTAAGGCCGATGTTACTCAGCAATAACCGCGCAAATCAATACTACATTATAACAATATTCATAAACAATATTATCAAAATGCAGCTACTCATATTATTGACAGGTTTCAATTAGATATGGAAAAATTAAGAAAAATTTGGCTAGCTAGAAACACGGGGTATCCCTTGTATTTTTTTGGTTAAGACACAATCATTTCGAGTATGGCACCTTCAAGAAAATAATGTCATAAACTATGTTACAAAATTATTAAACAAACATTTTAATGGCTTAATGTTTTGAAGCTTTCCTTTTTTGGATTATTTTTTACTTATATCAGCCATAAAAAATGCTCGATGAATAGAGCAGAAAAAAAGGGCGACTTTACCTCGGCTTATATTAAGACCGAAAAGATGTGGACGAATCTGAAGTGTTTGTTTGTGACTGTAGTAATTCAGCACAAATTATTACAGTCAACATAAAAACATAGGGACACATGTGTCAAAAATAGAAATTTTAGAGAATGTCCAATGCTGTGCTTTAGAGCAATTTAATTTTTATTGCCGTCATCCGAATATTGGGCATCACAAATAACCCAAATCCACCTAAATTTTAAACTTATGACTCAAATGGTTTTTGAGCACTGTCTAAAATACCTACGCTTTGTACCTTCCTTCATACATAAAATTTAGCAAAAACTTGTAAAATTGACCCTGTCACTCTAAAAATCAGATAATAATGTATTAAAAGTTATTATAAAAATTAGGTATTTAATCGTTAATATTGCAATATTTTTTAACAGGAAAGGCTGTTTATGTAAAAAAATTTATCTTTGTTTTGGGTTTTGGTTTTATTGATGTCCTTTTTACCCTGCAGTTTTTTTAACAAATATTGGGAATATTTGTAAAAACTACGGTATTTTTCGCATAGTGTACTATCTTAGTATTTTGTTTGATGTTACTTATATAGGTTTCAGTGGAAGATGCCTGTTTCAATATTGCAAGAAAATTTCAACTTGAAACATAAAAATGTTAAGAGATGGTTTAACATTTCAGTTTTATATTCATATCAATGCTGTAAATCAACTTTAATATTGTTTGTTAGTAAGAATAATGTATTATTCTTACTAACAAACCATATTAAAGTTAATTTAAAATCTGTGTTTAAAATATTTCTAAGATTAAAATTTATTAAAAAAACACAACGAAAAATTAAAAAAAAACAGAAAAATAACCCTGCTATTCATAAAACTTTCGATTTTGTACTGGGTCCGTTTTTTATGCAGACCGGTCTGCGTAAAAAACGGTCGTAGTCTGATTTTATCATCGGAAAGTGGATTGGGTTCGTTTTTTTCATCGGAAAGGTCCGTTTTGATCATTGGAAAAATGGACTGGGTCCGTTTTTATCATCGGAAAGGTCCGTTTTGGTCATCGGAAAAATGGACCCAGTCCACTTTCCGATGACCAAAACGGACCCAGTCCGAAGTGGACCGGGTCCAAAAGTTTTATGAATAACACGGTAAGTGTAACATTTGCTGGCATTTAACAAAAGTAAAAATAAACCAGTTAAATAAACGGTTTAAAAAAAATACCAAATTATCACAGAAATTTTGAGAAATTTGATATTTTCATATTTTTTTGTCATGCTGGCAACTGTTTTTTTAAAAGTACGGCTTACACATGTTTTCTTTAGTGTAATTGGGGCTATAGTTCATACTTTGGCTTTTTGACAAGCCAAAACGTCTGTTGTAAAAGGCAAAATGTTCTTTGAACAGTCCAAAACGTCCTTTGGACAGTCCAAAGGATGAAGTATAAACCAGCCCTCACTTTCATACATAGTATATATAAATTTTTAAATCAAAAAAATTTTTATAACAAATTGTATTAAAATAGAATGCTTTTTAGAAATAATGTACAAAAACCGGAAAAGTGGTCAAAAAGAAAAAAAAACCAATGGCATAATTTAAGTTTTTGAATCTAAAAAAATTGATAGAAAGTTGCTGCCGTCAGTTAAAACTCTAAAACTCACTATACTGATATCCAAACATACAAATCTAAATCTAAATCGAAAACATAACATATATATTCTGTTTTATATGATTGAAACGTTCGAATAAACGCGTTTTGATTTTTGCCATTACCCTACGTCTCACGCAAAGCTTCTTTTTCACATCATTTATTGACTGTATAATCAGGGCCGTGCGTATATTTAGTTTTTTGAGCAAAATAAAATATTTTTTAAACTTAAATAAACCAAGTAACCAATTGGCAGTTAAAACGTTCACAGTTAAAAAAAAATTTCATTCAAATTCATGGCAGAAATCAATTGAAGCGAACAAAAAACAAATCTGAACAAAAAGCGTAGTGTATATTTTTTAAAGTTTGGTTAAGATTCGGTAAATTTAAAAAAAATGTCTTCAACACAGGAACATAACTTGGACAAGCAAAACTTTTGTTTGCCATATTGATGCGCCTATATTGTTGTGACCCTTAGAATATAGGTAGACTGACTCAAGACTGATATAAACAATATAAACAAACAATGTTGCATAATATTGCAAAATTTAGGAAAGTAGGTCTACATTTATTTGAAAGTTAAATGCAAACTAGCTTTCTGAAATACAGCTAGCTTATTTTGCAAAATATCTATAGAAATATAAAATAATGCAAAAAAAAACTAAATTAATAATTTGCAGTTTAGTAAAACTGACAATTCTTGCGTCGAGATATTGCGTTTACCGTACAAAAAAACCCTTGATTTTTTCGCTAAAAATACGAAGTGTAGGAAAAACTAAATTCCGACTTTGGCTGTACATTTAACACGCAAAAATTATTGTGCAAAAACACTTTTGTACAGAAAACTGTACACTGTATTATTTTTACTATTTCCTAATTAAAAATGATCTAATAAATCATTCTCAACAACATAACAAATAATTCCTCACAAGTTTATAAAGACCACAAAAATAAATCATGTTAAAAACAAAAAGTTCGAACCCCTTCTGTTTTAATCATTATATATTCGAAAATGGCTAGCAAGTTTAAAAAGAACAATTTTATATGCTTATATTATTATAAGTATTAAAAAGAACAATTTTAAGGCTAAATATAACATATTTGATTGTTTGCAAATTATAACTAGAATTTTTGATAAAAAACTGTAAAGGGCCAAGTGAAAAATGGTTAATTGTAAGTGAGCGTTGAAATTAAAATTATTAGTTTTGAAATAAAAAAGACCAAAACAGACGTTTTTTATAAAAAAATAAATTATATTTATGTTTATTTGATGAAAAATTATATACTCGTAAAAGTTTCTTATAATTATTGCCGACAAACCACTGCCGTCGCTTCGTGTTTTTAGCGAATAAATCGAAGTTTTTTGTACGGGAAACGCAATATCTCGACAAATACTGCACCAATCTTAACAATCAAGGTATAAAATTAAAGTATAAAATAGTTGTTTTTTTAAAATGCATGTTTTGTAATTTAATTTTTTGTACCTATTGACAATGTTTCAAGTACAAAATTATCAAAAAAACCCATTAAGCAATTTTTTAAGTACAGAATTATTGAAAAAACGCCAATTTAGGTGTCATATCTCCTGAACAATTAAAGATATTTTGATAAAAAATTTTTTGTGGGCTATTAGGGGCAGGGTTAAGGTTTTCACGAAAAATCACCCAAATCAAAGAAAAAAATTTCACTCTGTACCGCAACTTCAAGGCAAGTTTTGTTACTTTCTGTTTAAGCCTTCTTACATCAGGAAGTAGGTTAAAAGCTGTCATTCATTACTGGATTAGACACTGGATACATTTTTTAATTCTGAAATTCCATGTGTATAAATCCAGTAGTTATGTTATGATCAATGGCTCCCTTTGCCAGAGTTCGCGGTAAAAATTCACAGATTTCAGCAGCGTCGTTATAATTAATCGCTTTGCAAAAAGGAAAACGGTCCTGACACCGGTTTATACAGGCCGTAAGATCCAAATTTTGAACATCGAAGGCACCCCAAATTCTGCGCTCATTACTGCTGGTACGCTGAAGGCAAAGCGATTCGACATCGTCTAAAAATAGAAAACTGAAGATTACTTTGAAATGCAAAATATTATTATTTTCATTTTTTTAACCATATAAGCAACAAAAATTGCCTACGGTTAAGTGTAAAAATAGAAACTAAGGGCTACATTGGGATGAGCTTCTTTTGTTTACCAACCTCTTTTATATAAATGGATAACTCTAATAACCATTAAACAATCACCTTTTCTTTCGACCAAATTTTTATCCAGAAATTTTATAATGCTTAATGCCGGTAAAAACATAAGTCACGTGAAGTGGACCATCAAAAAAAGACGTCCAGTTTTGGCTGCCAAGAAATAATAGGAGTTAATAGTTGCAATCTAACTTTTTAGACATTACCTTAGACTTAAGAATTGATTTGTGGAGTTTTTAAAGTAGAATGAAAACAGAAACCAAGAAAATTGAAAACCCAACATCTACACGCTATTCAACATCTTCACCGCATACATTCCAGTACCACCACCAAACGTACACATCATAAAATATGCTGATGACATCACAATATACGCATCACACCTAAACCAACTCATAGCGCAGCAACAAATACAACCATACTTACACGCAATACAAGCATGGACAGACAGCAACCAACTCACACTAAATGCAAGCAAAACAACATCCACACTATATACACTATACCCTGCAGAGTACAACACACAACTATCACCACAAAAAAACAACACAACATTCATCACAACCAAAAACTCAAAAATCTTGGGCTCACTTTTGACCCCAAGCTCACATTCAACACACACATCGCAAATACACACAGCAAAGCACGCAAAACACTCAAAATGATAAACGCACTCACAGCAACATCGTGGGGTAAACTAAAAGAAATACTTACACACACATACAAGGCAAGTACTCGACCAATAATCGAGTACGCCAACGCAGTCTGGAACCCCACAACATTAAGCACGCAAATCAACAAACTGCAAACAATACAAAACATGGCTCTCAGGATTGCAACAGGGCACACCACAGACATAAACACACACACACACACACACACACACACACACACACACACACACACACACACACACACACACACACACACACACACACACACACACACACACACACACACACACACACACACACACACACACACACACACACACACATTATACACACAAAGGCTAAAGTCCTCCCAATAGCAACATACATCCAACTTTAGGCTAAACAAGCAAAATTGGCAGCCATGTACCCAAACAATCCACTCAACTACTTAACACAGCAACCTGCACCCAGCAAGCTTAAAAAGCAAACAATCTTTCACAACAACAACTACTCAACAAACATTCCAACAGACATACATAACAAACATACAAAGCACTAAAACAACAAATCCACACAAACAGAGTCACAAATCACATTAACAACACTTCAATAAACACAATACTTCAAACAAAACCAGCAGCAATAAGCAACAAGGAAGAAAATCTTCCTTGCGGGGAAATCTCTTTCCTCTAGTTATACCTACACAAAATTAATCCCACACAATACATATCACCAAACTGCCCGCTATGCAAAACACAAACACACACAACACAACATCTTTTGAGATGCACACACATTAACACGCCCTTGGTAACAGAGTACCTATGGGCAAACCCCCAAGCGGTTGCCGATCTCCTCCGATAGTGGGAAGATGGGGTAAGTAAGCAAGGCCAGAAGCGTGCCAGACGGACAAGACCAGGGTTGAATGAAACTCTGGCTGTTGGCAAAAGACAACATTTAAAACCCAAAATATGGAACTTGTTGGTTGGGAATTCAAAGCGAAGAGTATTACAACTAAACGGCATTTTAAATGTTTAGTATGTCATCATCTGTTTGAGATTCAAACAATAAATATTCAAATTGTTTGAAAGCAATAAAAAATTTAATGCCCAATAAAATCTCAAAAAATTAGCTATTTATTTATAACGAATATATAATAATACAGATACAAATCTAATAATGTGAATTGAATTCAATTGAAAAACTTTATTTTATTTTTTGATATGCAGCAGTCATAAATAAAATGAAATAAATCACACAAGTTAAAACAAACACAATAAAGTCAATAATAAAACATTTTTTATATATATACACGATACACATTTATAAAAAATAAAGAAAAGAAACACAGAGCCTTATGGCTACTTTCACATGTTTTTATTAAACTTGGTAAAAAGATTAATACTTAAATTTTTTTACTGCAGTGGGTTCTAAAATTTTGAAGTGGAGGACCCCAGTTAGAAAAGCGGATTCATACCTGAAATTTAACTCGTTTTTGAAAGGATCTCATGTTATTTAAAAATTGAACAAAATTCAGGGCAATGTTTTTGAGTAAGGTTAAATTGTTCGACCGTCGTTATGTTAATTTTTCACGAGCGAAATCCAAACTTTTTGAGTAAAAATGACGTGAAAACCACTGATAAAAATCAGTTTGGAAAAAAATTAACAAAAAAATGTTAAAACTGGGCTTAAAAATTTGCTGGATGTCTTTGACAAAAATAAAACTTCACACAACCTAGTCCCTGACCTCTCCAAGATCTGGTTGTTAAAAATTCAAAATTTTTTAAGTGACAAAATGATAAAAAGATCGTTAGTGGAAAGAAGAGGGTACCTCCCTCATCCACCCTTAAGACGAATTACAGTTTGAATAGGCAGATCGTTTTTAAAACGGTTGCTCAAAATAAAGGTAATTTGAGACCAAGAAGAGTTTCAAAGTCATTACTGTGAGTAATTCTGTTTTAGGCAAAAATCACGGGGAGAGCGGCGATGGTCCTGCAAATGTGGGCAGCCAGGGCACCAAGCGGTGTCCATGCACAGCAGCGACGAGGCAGGGAATGGCATGGAGCGCCACCCCCTCAGCAGCAAGCAGGGGCCCGGCCTGCAGCGCTGGCCCACAAGACAGCATTGGTAGAATGACCGTCCCAGGAGATTGAAGGTTCCTGAGCCGTTGCACGGCCGATTTAGCGTGAGCGCAATGCATGCTGGGCATCTAATATGCCCTCGGTGGCGCTCAGCACCCAACGATTTAATTAAACAGGTACAAGAGGCCTGTACCTGCAAATTAGACCGGTGCGAGAGGCCGATACGGCGGCGTCACCGTCAGCAGCAGCTCAGGCAGTCATCGGGACGCCATAGAGTATCCAAGAAGCAGCTAGCGCCGAACTTTGGAAGCTCTTGGAGGACCCAGAAGTCTGAATTGGAAGAGCGACCGGGGCAGCCACCAGGGACAAGGTGAACCCCGAGGCGGACGTGGTAGACTTGGAATGGGCTTGGAACTGATTGGTCAGCCCAGAATAAAACTGACGCAGACCCATTGGACTGAGTGGCTGCGTTTCAGCGGGTTTCATCGGTGTGAATCCCCCAGACGGTTTCAACCGCCAACTTTCCAAGAAGATCTGGTGGATCCTCAAGAAGCTGCAAGAAGATGATATGAGAGGACCAGGCTAACCTCTGAGAAAAACCTGTGGATTACACACATTGTATATATAATTTAAATGTTCAAAGTTGCGTCAAGGGTTATCTAAAAGTGTAAGCTAAAGAATTTAAAAGGGGAGTAGAACCGAACGCAAAGAAAGCGTCTCCCAAATAAAATATTATTGTTGGGAATTTTTAGATAACCTTAAAAAGTGAGAAAAAAACGCGCTAAAAATTTTGATGAGTGTGTTATTGTGCATTAACCAGGTGTAAGGTAAAATTGTAAATTAACGTACTACACTTTGAGTGGTTGTTTGATGGGGTATCCCTCAGACAGGCTCAAAAATTTTTTGAAATTAGCGTTTTTGGCCACTGGTCAAAAAAGGATATTCTTATATCCAGATTATTTTTGATTTACTATGGAATGAGCTTACTCATTTTTGAAAACCAATTGTAAGAATTGGTTGTGTTTCTTTTCAAAGAAAAATGAGATCAGTCCTAGTGGAACATAAATTAACTGATAAAGGTTAATGCATAGTAATTTAATTTTTTGATTTCAATTAAAGGGTATTTTTCCCCAGCACTTTGTGAATAAATTTCGTTACAGAAATTTTGCTTGTTTTAGGGTTCTCACTAACCCACGACGCAACTGTGGGAGTTTTGATATTGTGTATTGTAAGTATGGTGGAAAGTAAATAGTTTGCGTCAAAGATTGACCTTTGACAACATGCCGAAAATCGATTGTTTTGGCGTAGATTTTTAACGCAAGTTGCCCAAGAAGGGTAAACAATGCGTCGCCTTGTTAAAAATTAAGGGAAAAACGTCCCTAATAATTTCTTAGGTTAATCTCGAGTTCTTTTTCACACCGCACAAACACACACAACAACAAAAAAAAAAGAAGTACAACACGAGCAAAAAAGCCAGTAAAATGCAAACAAAACAAATAAGCAAAATGCAAATCGATCTGGCACAAAGCACAAAATTTGGGAAGTCCTTATAGGGCTTGTTTAGTTGGATTTGGATAATCCAAGAGGTGGGCATGAACGGTCGTTAGAGTGGTACTCCGGTCGTTCCCCCAGCCTCTGGTTTCTGATTCTGGACGGATTCTGGACGGATTCTGGATTTTTTAATAAAAATAAGCATATATAAACCAAAAATGGTGAAAACCTAAATTTTAAACTATAAAACTTACTGAAAATTCGGATTTGTGCGACTTTAATACTGAAAACCCACCATTTTCTTCTATTTTATAGGCGCACTGCTGTTTTTTTAATGAATTTTTAACGCAATTTTTAACACAGTGTCAGTGTTTTGCAGTGCACATGGGAACTTTTCTTCCACTTTTGCGTGAAATGCACTACACAAAAAAACGAGCATTGACAGCATGAAAAATCTCTGCGTAAGAAATCAGTGGTGCATGCACAGAAAATGGCGTGCGTTAGAAATGTTGCGTTTTTTCTTGCACGATTTTATTCAAAAACTTATTTTTTAATTCGAAATTTTTTTGGGAATTTTCTTGAAATGTTTTTGATAAATCTCGAGAAATTACAAAAAGTAGTGCAAAACCACAAAAACAATCTCATTGAAAAAGTTCACGTGACAATGATTTTATGATTTTTGTTAAAAAAATAAGTTAGCTGATTAAAATGACTAAAACTAACAACTTGAAACAAGCTAGAAAACAAACAGTCGCTTGTACTCGCAATAATTTGTTTATTTATTATTTACCTTTGACAAAAATAAAACTATTTTTTAATTTAAAAAAAATGGTAATGAAGTTTTAAAAATGTTCTAACAATTTAAAATAAAAAGGTGCGTTTTAACCCTTCCTGTATGTTTAGACCGAAAAATGTTGAATAGAGGTATGTAAGTTAAGTTCTAAAAAGGATGTTCTTTAAAATAATATTCTTGAAGACTAGCATATATTAGATTTAGAGCTACATTTCTACAATCATCAACATGTTTGATTTATTGTAATATAAACAAATTTTGCTATTGTCAAATAATTTTTTATATGGGCATCCAACTTTGATTTTAGTTCCTTTAACACGTTTTGGTTTTTTATTCAAAACATATTCCCCGTATAAAAATGCTTTAACTCCTGCTCTATTTGTAGAGCATTCTTTAAAAGTAGTAAGAATGGTTAGTGGGATTAAGTATAATATTGCTTTAAACTTGAATATATTTTTAATACTTACGTAAAGTGTATACTACTGTCGTAAGAAGTTACATTTACTTTTATTTAAACAAATAAAAGTAACGAATTTTTATACTTTTACTTTTACTCGACACTTAACCCTTTGGGATTTTTTTCGTACAAGAACCATTGCAAATTTGCAAGAGGTATATTGCGTCATTGCTGCAGTGTGTTAAACTCTTTGGCTCCTAACGATCGTTGACGAAGTTTAACACTGAGTAGCAGTGGCGTGGAATCCCTTCCGCGGATTTCCATAGGAATGAATACCAAAGGGTTAAATTTAACTTACTTTTACTCTTACTCGTATTTTTTCCTACAAATACTTAAGTTAATTTAAATAAAATTTAGGTAATTTCAACAAACATGGGCTTGATGTAAAATGAGTCTCAGAAGAAAGTTTTAAGCCGCTAACACACTAAACACCATTTACTTAGACTAAAACACTTATTAAAATGAAAATTTATGCATAAAAATAGCAAAACACTTTGAAACAAAGCTCTGGAGCTCTAAAATTGACGTTTTGCTCCGTTGCACAATTACTTTTATTATAATTTTACTCTTGTTTTCACTTAAAAAATAGGTCTTACTTTTACGTTACTTAAATAAAATTTTGACTGTTACTTTTATTTTTACTTTACTTAAATTAAAACATCACAAATTACTTTTACTCTCACTTTACTTAAATTAAATTTTTTTAAAATTACTTTTACTTTTTCTGAAAATAATCAAAAATCATTATTTTTTACAACAGTATAGTGTATACTAAATAAAATAATAATTTAAGGTTTAAAAGAATCGAAATATTAAAATATTTTTTTTGTTCTACTTTAAAAAAAACTTTGTTTTTCTACTTACACAGGCGCTTAAATTCTAAAATGTGACTATTAATTACCTAAAACAAATAATTTACTGTAAAAAATTAGAATTTTTTGAAAAAAAAACGGCCAAAATTACAAATTCTGCTAAATTTTTAGCCTGCCCCGGTCCCGGCCCCGGCTGGGGCAAAATTTTTACCCCGGCCCTGGCAAATCAAAATTTCCCTTCCTCAGCCCCGGCCCTGGCCCCGGCATCAGTAATAATTCTGCAGCGGTCGATCCCTACTTTTGAGTCTTGGTTTTTAGCTGAAATGGTCAAAAATTTTAGTTTATATAAAATAGCAACATGGCAACTAAGATTTAGCGAAATTCGTTCTGGCTGTGACAAACTGCTTGCCTTGCGAACCTTCTGCTCACATTCTCAAAAGTGATAACAGCCTGCTACAGGATTTTTCCAGAGGTTTTCTAATCTCCTATTCTTGTTACTTTTCAAAATTTGTTTCCAGATTGCGTGGTCGAGTTTAATTTTCAAGTTTTATAATTTTAAATTCACAGGTAAGTGTATTGCTTGAGAATCGAGAAATCGCGAATTTTAACCAAATAATAGTAATGTTAATTTTTTTACAGCAACAACAAAGGAAAAAATACTCCCAACGTCCATAAAGAGCGATTTGTTGTACATATGATTTTAATGTATCATAAAAACGTAATAAACTTACAGTATTGACACAAATAAGATATAACATGAGCAGGTACTGCGTCTTG
Organism: Microlaimidae sp. YZB2_3; assembly: GCA_030248175.1. Taxonomy (NCBI): domain Eukaryota; kingdom Metazoa; phylum Nematoda; class Chromadorea; order Desmodorida; family Microlaimidae; species Microlaimidae sp. YZB2_3. Next base: position 7,525 of record JASAMX010014156.1, on the reverse strand, counting down.
CAACCAAGTAGTGTAAGCAATCAGCTTATCTTCACCGCTAGGCCAATTATTAAAAGACATCCATGAATCCTCGTGAGTAAGTGCCCATTGGTCATTTGTTGTAAACCAATACCAATTATCATTGGGCTCCCGTAAGCCAGTGGGCAGCGGTGTAAGTTGTTTACCACCAATCCAGGTCTAAAGAATACTCATATTACATAGCTTTTTTTCTGACTTTGTGGGTATGTGCTAAAAACTTCAATAATTTTCAATGAAATTATATAGCCTTGAAAAATGCTCTAGGAATAGAACAGGAAAAAGGGGCGAATTCTCCCCAGGCGTATGTTTAGACAGGAAAGATGTGGACTAGTCTGAGATGGACATTATATGGATCATAGAAAATATGCATTTGGTTTGGGCAGCTGCCGACTGAGTAAGAATATCCACTATATGATAAGGATGTATTTATACTTTGAACTACCGTGGCGCTCCCGCGCCACCCATGACAATACTATTCGTGATCACGTCATATATGTTTTGCTCCGTGGTAATGGTTGTGAGAGGACCATTTTCTTTTGTCCCAACCATTTTCCTTTGTGTAAAAAAATCAGTTTAAAAATAGTAAAAATAAACTTACAAATCCTGCAGGGGCGTATGTCGGCAGATTTACTGCGATTCGGACCACATCAAATTGCTCTTTTGTATTGAAAACGGCCAAATGTCCTCGTTTTTTGGGAAAATCCTGTCTTTAAAAATTCGCACCTTTAAATTTTATCGAGCGTTATTTATACTGTTTTGTTAATTTTCTGTAAGTGCTTTTGAGTTTTTAATAGTAAAAATGGTGGATAGTAATTTAAACAAAAATAACGTACTTTATTTCTGAAAAACAAAGCACATAGTAGTGATGTTCCCCGAGCTCTGAGTTCCGGAGCTCCGGAGCTTTGGAGCTCCTCCTTATTTTTATTATTTTTATGGATAAATAAAGAATGATCCCATATTATTCTGTCAAAATTTTTTGTGAACTAAATTTTTTTAAAATTTATTTAAAACGATAGAAATATATTCTAAAAAATTCAGTTAAAGTAATTTTAAGTGTAGGGTAGCTGACTTAATTTTGGCCACCTTTTTATTTTCCTCATAATTTTTTCTGACTCTTCTAATCGAGCCAGGATTTGGTCTAAAAATCTATCGACAGCAATTTTTGTTATTTCAGTGCAAACTTTAAAAATTTCTATTACATTTAAAAATCAGTGGAGGTTTAAATTTTTTTGTTAAAGTGGCCCAAGTTAAGGCGCGTGCCAGTAACTTCGGCCACTTAGAAAAAACTGGCAATAACTATTGCTAAAATGAACAATAAATATTTTTAAAGGGTGCAAATTTATCCTTAATTATTGTTATTGGTACATATAACTTCATTTTTTCCCGTTTGAAAACTTTTATAGTTGTTAGCAAGTTTTTAAATAATTATGTCAAAACCTTAAAAAAACAAGTTTTTTAATAAGACGCGTTTTTTGTTGAATTTTTTTGGTGTATAAAAATATTTCAACATAAAATGGCTTTTGTTACAGCCAGCCAACTTTAAAGAAAGCCTGGTAAAAACTTTATTCCACTCACTAAGTTTTTTGTATATTTTACCTAAAAACCACAAAAAAACAAAATACGCCTTAATTTCGGCCACTTTTTAGGTTTTAAGAAAACAAAAACAAAAGCCTAAAACACAAAAAAACGATTAAATAACCTAAAATTATCAACTTTAAGGATAAACAAGACAATAAAAAGGTTAAGGAGTGGTATAATTCCACAACAACCCTTGCCTATTCTTTCATGTCTGACTGCATTCCTCCGCCAAGAAAATAACCTGACGTTTTAACTGCATTTCAATAATATTTGAGAAATTCCTGTACCGTTTTATTGATAGTTCAAACTTAGTTAATTGGAAGTTGAATTACTCCAGCCCGCACAGATGTTTACTACGTAATTCTCATAAATGCATGCCTCTGCCAAAGGAAATAACCTGACGTTTGTTTTGTGTTTTAATTTATTTCCATAATTTTTTGAAGCATTGGTACTCTATATCATGGTAATTGTGGGTTGGGTGAGAAAACCCTATTGATATTGATTGATATTTACTATATTTATTATACGACTGCATCCCTCCACCAAGAAAATAACCTGACTTTTTTAACGCATTTTTATATTATTTTTGAGAAATTCCCTCTGGTCTATTCACAATTTAATAAAACCTAGTAAATTATGTGTTATGTAACCCCACCCGTACGCATGATGGTGCAAATCCTGTTAAACAGGTCCTTTCACGTGAATTTTAAGGTGGCCGAAATTAACGGAATCTTAAAATGCGCAGCTGGTTAAACGCATTGCAAAGTGATGGTTAAAAAAATATTAAAACATGAAAATGAACTATTTTAAACCTTAAATAAAAGTTATTTTAAGGTTATATTTTGCTTCATTCTAAATTTGCTGCAGTTTAAACACAGAGCAAAAATTTAGAAAATCACAAAAAATTCTTTTTTTGTATGAAAATATTGATAATGCAGAATAACACAAATAAAAAACTTTTGCAAAAACACTTTATTCAACATTCATCTAGTTAGTTTTCTGCTGGTTCTTTTATGTTTTATAAATAAGCCAATTTTCTAACACACCTAATTGGTGGCCGAAATTAAGGCCTGGCCGAAATTAAGTCAGATGCCCTATTTCAAGCTTAAATAAACTTAAAATCACTCATTTACGGGTCGGAATTCCGGAACATGATATTGAAGGGTAGGAACATTATTAGCGCACAGAGAAACTTTGTTTTAATTTAGGCTTAACTTCCACCTGCAGCACTGATTACCGCTTTATTTGCGAAATTCAAAATATTTGAACACCTTTGAACAACATCATCTGTATGTATATATCTATCCATCTATAGACTAGTTCTAAATAAGCGTCTTTTACTATACGAGAAAGGTACAAAAAGAAAAAAATAAAATTTGAAAAAATCGTAGTTTTCTTAGTTTCTTTAGTTTAAACCTATACTTAATTCAAATTGCCACACGATGATATGTTTCACTATGTTGAAGTGTTTTAATATATCATTTTGTGCTAAATAAATTTCTGTTTTTGGATGAAACAGCACAATAGTTAGAAATCATCACTGAAATAGTATTTTTGTAAACAATGATTTTGAATTAGCAAAAATTAAGTTAAAAGTTGTGTTTTGAAACTAATTTTACACCTACAGGTTTTTTTATGTTTTGATTGTAAAATTTTTCAAAATTTAATAATTAATTTTAAAAAAGTTCATTCCAAACTTTTAAATAGAAGGATTTTTTGTAATTGAAACATTAAGAACGTGGAAACCAAGCGCACCAACACGTACAAAGCGGCAAAAAATTAAAAATCCTCAAAAAACGCGTTTGTTTTTGTAATATTAAGAAAGATTTTAAAAAATTTAACAGGAAGGGGTGAAGACTTTAAACCAATAAATATTCAAAATATTTGAAATCGTAGAATTTACTACTCGTTCGCTGTTTCTCAATTTTCCCCCTATATATGATTGGCGCTAATTGTTATTGTACCCTCTTCCTACACTTAAAAACCTTTATTCAGCATCTTTTGTATATTTTGCTGAAGGGATGGGTGCCCTATCGAACGCAAATACGCAGGATTTTCTTAGACTATTCATTTTTTACAACTTAAATTATTATTGCACTCTTGATTATCAAAGCTTTATTGTTTAGTTTTGGCAAAGTAAAATCAATTAAAAATTTTAGTTTGTAGTGATGTGTTCACTACTTTATGTTAAAAAAACAATCGAAAGGACAATAAAAATAATCGGAAAAACGATTTTAAAATAAAAATTATAGATTCAACATCAAAAATCGTATTCAATAAACCAGATTAAGGTTTTCAAAATCTTATCCTACATACTTTGTTTACTTTACACTTTATTTATTTAAAAAAATATAGTGACAAAAAAGCGAACCTCCAATCACATGCGGAATAACTACACATACAGAAACATGACTAAAGAAAAATAACATCGCAGATAAACTATAACCTAGTTGATTATTAATTTTTTTTAAAATTTAGCCAAAACTTGATATAATGATAAAACACATTTATTTAAAACCACTGTGTAGCTTTTTCTAAAAACTTACTGATTTGTAAAATTTGGTTTATATCAGAATATTTATTCTCTTTGTAAATATATCATTACTTTCACTGGAAAAAAATTCTAACAGCAGTTTTTTTAAATTATTGATATTAAAAAAATTTTCAAAGTGCATATATTTAAAAAAGAACATTCTTTGCAAGAGGTCCAGGCGTCTTCATGAACCTTTTTAGTAGTGTGATAAATAAAGCATGAGTAGTCGTCATAAAATGTCGTCATATCCCCTTGACCATTCAAAGCAGTGCATTCTTCTTTCAGTTCTATAAATAATAAATCGACTTCTAGAAAATTTGTAAATTTTAATAAAAGTTTCAGATTAGGTTTTAGCGCTTTCTTCTTTTTGTTATACAAAAATGTATTGCATGATTATTTATCATTTAAATTTGTTAAGAGCGGTGTTATAATTGAAAAGTTTATTTTTTTATCATTTTTCGAATAAAAAAACGAAACGTACCTGTTAATGAAACGACTTCCGAACTAGTAATTAATATACTGATAAAACAAAATGCTTGGTATCGTTCTATTCTACCTAATACATTCACCATTTTTGTCATATTATATTTGTTCAATAGTTGTAACTATAAAAAGATTCTAAGCATTAAACTTCCGGTTATGGTTTATATAGCTGCAGTTTTAAGAGAAAGCTTAAAGTATTTAAGCAGTAAAAACAAAAAACAATGTGTTGATGTAACCAATAATTTTGGTTTAACTTAATCTTCGCATTAAAGGCGGATGTGTACCCTTCACAAGCAAAAATATTTTTAAAAAATGTGCATAATTGATCTGAGGGTAGTGCAGTTACATTGCAATTACATTGCTTTGTATTTCTATTCTCTGTTCTTTTTTTAGCGATACTGGGTAAATTTTGACAAAAAAAATTTTGTTTGAGCTCTTATAACTTTTGAAAGCTATCAATATGTAGATATCTCGCATAAGGTCCTTGTACTTTTGGCTACCTCCTGAAAAAAAAAATTCAAAAATTTTGGGGGGTGAGCCCCAAAACCCCCCAAATTTAGGGAAAATTTTTATCAGCCAAATTTTAACTTTTTACTATATGGGTTCTTACTTCTAAAAATTTTTGTGCAGATTGCCCATACTTTCTTGAGCTCAAAAATATAAATTTTTTAGGGGTAACGTACCTGGCTCGGGTACCCCGAAAGGTTAAAGGGATTGAATTTTACGATTTTTGCTAAAATTTTTTGCATGGGGGTAGCAAGTGCATATTTTGGCATCATGCTCAAAAACTGTTTGAGCCACAGGGGCCGGTTGCATAAAACGTTTAAGAGTAATTATTCCCTTAAATTTGCACTTAAGTGGTGCAAAAAACCAAATTTACATCAAGTGTGCTGCATAAAAAGTTTCACTTAAACGTTTACCTTAAGTTTTCCTTTAAATTCTAAGGGTGGTTAAGAGGACCCTCAGACTTTAAGGGGAATAGTTCAAATAGACTTAGAGCTGGTGCGTCATTAATAAGATTATAAATCGTTTTAAGAAAAATTACAAAGTTTATAATATTTTAAAGGCCCATGCACACGTAGTAAGTAATAAATTTTTACAATAAAACGTTGTTAAAAATAATTATTTTGACATCAGCGTGTCAAGAGCTTTGATATGAGTACAAAAATGACGATATTATAATAAATATATAAAAATGACCCCCTAAAAATTTTTGGGGTACATTGTCTGTTGTAAAAATGGTAACCATTGGATGAATTGAGTTAAAAATAATTTTTTTGAAATCAGCGTGTCGAGAGTTTTGATATAAGTACAAACATTATGGTATTATAATAAAATCACCTCTTGAGAATTTTAAGGGGTACATTGAGGGGTGCAAAATTGGGTAAGCACTGGACAAAATTCAATAAACTATATATTTTTGAAATTAGTGCGTCGAGAGCTTTCATATAAGCACAAACACGTCACTTAAAATAAAAAAAATGACAAAATTACCATTTTTCTAATTTGGGGGCATTTGGGGGTTTTGTAACCGGGTAATTATAAAAAAAATTTAACCTAAAATTAATATTTTTGAAATCAGCACGCATTGGGCTTTCAAACAAATATAAACACGGCTTATAAATAATAAAAACAAAAAAATAACCCCTTACTGATTTTGGGGCCCATGTGAACAAACCCTAGGACTAGGACAACCCGGTTTTACTTGTGGTTTCTTTTTTTTGATTTTGTTAGATTTGTCAAAATTTTAATTTATTAGTTTTTTTACTTTTTTTTCGGATTTCTTGGATTTCTTAGATTTGTTAACCTAGTTGATCTTGTTTAATTCCTTCGTTTTGTGGGTTTTGTTATGCTAGTTGGATTTGTTAACCTAGTTGACATTGTTTACCTAGTTGGTTTTGTTAATCTAGTTGACCTGGTTTACCTTGTTTGTTTTTTAGCCTAGTTGGATTTGTTGGCCTAGTTGACCCTGTTGACCTTGTTCATTTAGTTGGATTTGTTAACCTAGTTAACCTTGTTTGTTTTATTGAATTTGTTAACCTAGTTGACCGAGTTGACCTTGTTTGTTTTTTAACCTAACTAGTTGGATTTGTTAGCCTTGCTGACCTAGTGGATCTTGTTTAATTACTTCGTTTTGTGGGTTTTGTTATGCTAGTTGGTTTTGTTAACCTTGTTGACCTTGTTCATTTTGTTGGATTTGTTAACCTAGTTGACCTTGTTTACCTTGTTGGTTTTGTTGACCTAGTTGACCTGGTTTACCTTGTTTGTTTTTTAGCCTAGTTGGATTTGTTAGCCTAGTTGATCTTGTTGACCTAGTTGACCTTGTTTACTTTGTTCGTTTTGTTGGATTTGTTAGCCTAGTTCACCTTTTTGACCTAGTTGACCTTGTTTACCTTGTTTGTTTTGTTGGATTTGTTAACCTAGTTGACCGAGTTGACCTTGTTTGTTTTTTTTAACCTAGTTGGATTTGTCAGCCTTGTTGACCTAGTTGACCTTGCTTACCTTGTTTGTTTTTTTATAGCCTAGTTGGATTTGTTAGTCTAGTTAATTTTGTTAACCTAGTTGACCGAGTTGACCTTGTTTACCTTGTTCATTTTTTAGCCTAGTTGGATTTATTAGCCTAGTTGACCTTGTTGACCTAGTTGACCTTGCTAATTTTCTTAAACCTAGTTGGATTTGTTAGCCTAGTTCACGTTGTTGACCTTGTTGGTTTTGTTGGATTTGTTAACCTAGTTGAACTTGTTTACCTTGTTTGTTTTTGTAGCCTAGTTGGATTTGTTAACCTAGTTGACCTTGTTTATCTTGTTTGTTTTTTAGCCTTGTTGGTTTGTTAACCTTGTTGACCTAGTTGACCTTGTTCACCTTGTTCGTTTTGTTGGATTTGTTAACCTAGTTGAACTTGTTTACCTTGTT
>JASAMX010014155.1:0-14492 GCA_030248175.1 Microlaimidae sp. YZB2_3 | reverse complement strand
TCCCGTTACCCTACTAAGGTGCGCATTTAAAGTCATATACTTTAATAACATGGACAACTATCTTTTACCTGAATTTTCGTCTTTTAAAATTAAAATAAAAATAAACAAATTGTTTAGGATATAAATTCGTAACTAAAAATGAATTCAATCATAGAGAAATTAGCGAGGTTTTTGAATAACCACTCGTTTTTCGAGAAAATTTCACGTGCGAGAAACATGTGTGATGCAACTAACTAAAAATTAAATACATTACCACCGGTAACTGTATTTTATTTTTCTTCAACTGCGCGTATTTTATTTTTTTTCAACTGCGTGTTTATTCTTTTTTTACAAAAAGCACCTTAATTTCAACCAAGAAGACTATGGAGTTTTAGAAATTTTCAACGAATAATTGATTAAAATAACTTTTTAATTCAGACGCATTTTTATCGTTAAATAGCGATATAGTAGGGCTCATCAGTAAATCTACTACATTACCATATGGGCAATTTAACACCAAAAATAAATGGCTGAAAAAATTAAAATAAGAAATATAATAACAACTAAAGTTTGTATTCTAAACAATATTCCTTAATTTTTCTTTCTTTTCCAAAAATCTGGCATCACAAAAGCAAAACTGTAAATGATACTCTATAGGCTCGCAATACTGTAATTATTGTTGTGTTGGTTTTTTTAGAATAACCTTTGAACTTTGAATGTGTTCAAAAAGTGCGTGTTATTATATTTTTTCTTTATATAATAAGTTTTTTAACTGTATAAGTGTTCGCACTTGCTAATCTATTCTTTGTTGCCCACTGTTCTGTTAGCATTAAGTAGTTTTATGAAACCAAAGGACTGAATTCTATGCGTACTACTACTGTATGGCACTATTTTATTGTGTGTTATTTTATTAAAATAATTTCAATTTCAATTTTATAGTAAAAATTATTTTGCCTAAAACAAGATACGCAAGGCCGATGTTACTTAGCGCTAACTGAGCAACCAAATGCTATAAAACAATATTTACAAACGAATACTATCACGCTGTAGCGCGTCACAGTCGGGGTCGGGACTCGATCCAGGGACCTACAGTATCCTAGACTTACGTTCTGTCACTGCGCCACAACCTCGACAAATTAATTATATTTATTATAATAACATAACTAGTCTTGAAAAATGCTCTAAGAATAGGAAAAAGGGGTGATTTTTCCCCGGGGCTATGTTTAGAGAGAAAAGATGTGGACTAGTCTGAGATAGACATTATGTGGATTATAGGAAATTTGCATTTGGTTTGGGCAGCTACTCAATAAATAAAAATTTCTACCTTATGATAATTGTTTTTTTATACATTGATCTAATCACACAGCACTGTTGCATTTTTTAGTTTGATGAAATGTCAATTGAAAAAATCATACTCACAGCAATCTTTGACAAGCGCGAAATCGTCACTTTTTCAATTAGAAGGTTATATTTGTATGCGTAAAAAACAACTATAAATTTGAAAAGTGGCGATTTCGCGCTTGTCAAAGATTTTTGATCAATCATTATTGAAGGAGGAATATCGATTTTAAGAATTGAGCGTTAGAATAATAAAAATATAAAGAAGAAGAAGGAGATGAACATGAATTTCAAAATTTACCCACGTTCTCTAATTATGGTTGGCGCCACGGGGCTAAATCGGCCTGTGGCGCTCCCGCGCCACCCATTATAATATAAGGACAATATTTGATTCTACAAATAATTAAATACAAAAATTAATTCTTTTGAATTGATTAAAATTGTTAAAGGAGCAGTATACTGATCAACCAAAGTCACATAAGGAATAGTTTCCATACGATGCGGGTTAATTTGCATGGAAATAGTTGGCGCGCAACTGATTGGCCGTTTCGTATGATTTCTTTAATTCAGACGATAATTTAATTAATGCATAGCTTTGCATTAAACTCTTTACCCTAATAAAACTTTGTATAAATCTACTGTTAGGGAGATATGCTAACCTAAATAATATTTTCAGTCTCAATCATTTTTAAACACCTATAATAGTTGAATTTTTTCTTATTAAAAAAACTGGGAACCTAAGCAAAACCTAAAAATCAAATAAAAATTTATCATGGTAAATTTATATTTAATGATGCTTTTTGAACTGAAGAGTAAAAACCTTATTATTTTCTTAAGCCTAAGCAAAACCCAAAAAATCAAAGAAAATTTTACCATTGGAATAATTTTTACCCACTTACGTTAAAGTTTTTATCCAATCACGTTAAAAGTGCGGTGCGGAGTCAAACTTTATGTCTTCAATTTTGATAATTTTTGTGAAAACCTTACCCTTCCCCCAATAGCCCACAAAAATTTTTTCAAGAAAATACCTGCAGTGGTTCAGGAGTTATGACCCCTCAAAATGGCATTTTTCAGCAATTCTGTACGTGACAAATTGCTCAATTGGTATTTCGATTTACGTTACAAATTATGCACTTGAAGAAAGCGGCTACTTTTTACTCTGATTTGATACCTTGATCGTTAAGATTGATGCAGTAGATTGTTGCGTTTCCCGTACAAAAAACCCGAGGTTTTTTTGTTCAAAACACTAAACGACGGCACTGATTTTGTAAAATTAAAGTAGAAAATAACCGCTTTCTTTGAGTTTATAATTTGTAACGTAAATCTTAATACCCATTGAGGAATTTGTCACGTACAGAATTGTCAGAAAATGACATTTTTGGGGAGTCATAACTCTTGAACCACAGCAGATATTTTGTTGAAAAAATTTTTGTGGGCTATTGGGCGCAGGGGTAATGTTTTTACAAAAAAATATCAAAATCAAAGACAAAAAGTTTGACTCGCACCGCACCTTTAAACGTTTTTACTATTAAAAACGTCGGCAGAATCATCAACAAAGATCACGATTGTGCTCGTGCCAAAAATATATTATTTGTATTTCAATCAGTCAGTCATTGAGCTGTACGTTCAGGAAGACGACTAGGGAGATCACTAAATTTCACAGAGTTTATGTAAGGCCGTTACTAAATGAGGAACAACAAGTCTTTCAAAAATAGTTGCTTGGAAAACTTCAGGAGCTTAAAGAGCAAAAAAAAGATTTCACTTCGGTATTCTGCTGATGGTGATCCCTTTTTGTTCAACATCACTCTCAAGGCTCCCCTAGAGGATAATTATGACACTAACTTAATAAAGATTGTTATTTATTACGGTTCCAAGTTTAACAAATATTTATAGCGATTGCGCTTATTTTACAATATTTAACAAGAACAATTTTTAAACAAACTTTTATTATTTTTAAGTAAACGGTAACGCATATAAAGTAAAGCGAGCGGTGATCGTAGCAATTGATTTGAAAAGGAAGATCAAAAAGGTTACAAGGAACTTTAGAGGTTTTTTGTCATGCGCTCATTTTTAAGAAAGAAAGGCTCGGTTGCACCCACCGATTAAGCGAGGAGCAAAGCTCTACTCACGTAATTCAAGACGGAAAATGCTGAATCCGTCCGGCATCGGGGATGGGTAGTTGACTTGTGCAACTACCCATAAAAGTCGTTGTTGAATAATGAATTGGCCAAATACACCGAACACTGGTTTTTTAACATGTAAGGGCGCAGTGGGCCAGTGTTACAGCGTGTGAGCACCTAATAGGAGAGACCCCTTATTTTAAACCTGAGCTCCCCTGCTGGATCTGCTGCGATGCCGCCGCCGCTAAAATTTTTATTTGCCTATTGTTAGCTTACTACTAAAAATTTACATATAAAATTTTAAGAGATGGGTGGCGGAAAAAAAGCACCCGTGGCAAAGGCGGAAAAAAAGCACCCGAAAGAAGCGCATGACAAGTATCGCACAGCGGCGTTTATTTACTACGTTATAAGTATGATATTATTACGCCATAACTTATTGTAAACTATTACGTTTTAAGTTAGTAGCATGTATGCATTAATAGTTTAAAATATATTTAGACTTTTGTATTTGGTTTATAAACATAAAATTAAATTTAAAAGTATTCGCAAAGTAAACAGATGAAAAATGAAATAAAATTGATTTTGATCTGCTGGGTTATAAATGCTAGAAATGACAAACAATCTGTGTTAGCTTTAAATTTGAACTCTTCAAATTGGAACTGAAAACTCTTACTATGCGATTTTTCTATTAATAATCACAATACTATAAACTATTTGAGCAATTTTTCACACCTTCTAAATCTGTTTGTTAAATTTAGCAGCTTCTTTTACTTTATATTGGCGGTGTTACTTTTAGTTTATATTGACGGTGTAGTTTTAACATATTTACAATTATACACGGTATTCACAAAACCTTGGACCGGTTTCGTTTGGATTGGCTTCGTCTGCTTTGGTCCGAAAACTGTACCGGGTCCACTTTTTGGACCGAGTCTAGTGCTTAATATTGTCATCGCACGCTTTCATTAATTTGTTTTAACAAATTTTATTCAAAATCTTGTATTAGGTATAATACAAACAGTTTATACTTTTTTGTTTTAAAAATACATTTTTGATAATTTTTAGTCGATGTAAAAAAATGGGAATCGATTTAGTTTTCCCGCTAAAACAAAAGGACCCAGTCCGAATGGATCCCGTCGGAAGTTTTGAATACAAATGAAAGTTTTTTTTCGTTTTAGTTTTTTTTTCCAATTTTTATTTTTGTCCAATATTACATAATAAATATGAATTAAGGTCAACGCGTTTCAATTAATTGTACACAAAACTTTTAGTTTTTATTCCAACTTGATTTATTTTTAATTCTTTCAATTTCTAAAGTATATTATTATAATTGTTAAAAAAATGGTTAATTTTGACGTTTGAATGAGCGGAACCTTTTAAAATTTCTGTAACTGTATTTAGCAACTCTAAATCTTACCAAGCCAGCGTTGGCAAAATTTTGTACTGTTCATTTACATGGAAAAAATCACAGTTAATCGACGAATGTCATAGAAATGTGTTTTTTTTCGTAAAAATAAAATAACAACGCCTGGCTGCAGTCCCTACGATTATAATTATATAATAAAACAACGATCGTTTTCAGAAAATTCCAGATTATTTTTTTAAGATAACTATTGCAAAAGTTGATGAAATAATAGCGTGAAAATCTTTAAAAACTCTGAGCAACAAGTTTTAAATAAAATACTGATAACGTAATAAATAAACGCCGCTTCATGATATTGGTCATGCGCTCTTTTCGGGTGCTTTTTTTCCGCTTTGCGCGCGTGTGCTTTTTTTTCGTCTTTGCCACGTGCCACGGGTGCTTTTTTCCGTAAACCTAATAGATTATGTTTTAAAAAGTGGTTAAAAAGATAGTAAAGTTTTAGCTAATTTAGAAAACTTTTTATGTTTGCGTTTTACGATAGCTTTTTAAAGAAAACATGCTAACGGTTGGTGTATAAATTTTGGTGCGCATATTACGCCACAAAATCTCTCTGTTCTCTGCCCAGTTTTTTATGTTCAGGTGTTCTAGACAATTTGTTTGGGAGCTTTTTTAGGGCTTTAAAAACCTTTTTTGTGGTAAATACCACGTTGTCCAACTTTCCTATATTTGGTGGATTAAAATTTTGTAAGGTGTCATCATCATCAGTAAAAACGGAAGCAGAGTAATTTCCAAACAATTCAACTTTTTCACACTTTTAGTTTCAAAAGTCCCATCTTCCTTTTTAATTGGTGGGATAGTTTGTTTTGATTTAATTTTACTATTCAAAAATTTATAAAAATTGTTTAAACCCTCTGAATATAGAATTTTTGTCTCTTTAGTAATCAATTTAAATTTATTATTTAGCAAATATTACTGTAGACTTTGCTTCAAGACCCACTTTTCCAATTAAATTGAAAAATTGGGGCTTGGAGCTGGGCTTGAACCTGCGACCCTTCCCTCACCGTGGGAACGCTCTGCCATTGAGCTACCCAAGCCACAGGAATACTTTGCTAAATCACTCTTTTAAAGCTGTTGGTGAACAGCTTCGCGCTGTTATTGTTTATTGTTTATTCGTGCGAAGGCTATTAATTCCTAACAACAATATATCCTTGAATTTTTGCCAAGCATTTTCTACTGTGCCTATTCCTCAAATAAAATCTTCCAGTTGATGTAGATAAGTACAAACTTAGCATATCATAATCTGCTTTTAAAAAATCAGGTATAATTTTGAAGCTTATTCTTAGGACTGTCAAATATTTTAAGATTAATTTCAGAGAAAATAGTGTCATGGTCTGATTGTAAAAAACTGGGCGCAACAGAGACATTTGGGGCGTAATATGCGCACCAAAATTTATACACCCACCGTTAGCATGTTTTCTTTAAAAAGCTATCGTAAAACGCAAACATAAAAAGTTTTCTAAATTAGCTAAAATTTTACTATCTTTTTAACCACTTTTTAAAACATAATCTCTTAAAATTTTATATGTAAATTTTTAGCAGTTAGTGTGAGGATTGACTCACTGTTCATCAAAAATGTGTGGAAATACAATCCGCAGCTACGGAGCTTAATGTCGTTTGGAGACTGTGAATCAACCAACCCCAATTTGAAGAATGGGTTTCCATCATGAAATTACAAAATTATACTGAGAAACCTTTAAAGCTAAGATAAATCAACTTACCAATAAAAATTTGTAGTTTCTAGCAGCTAGGAGTTTTTGTGGCCATGGTCATAGGTTCATGCTAAAAATATAACTTTAAGTCACAACTGACGGAGTATTTTGGTTATTGGAAAATATAATGATTTAAAGTAACTAAAAGTCTCGAAATTCATATAATCTTAGGAACTGGCTTTAATGGCATTTTGTGCTCAAAATATATTCAAAAAAATATTATATCGTCGATGAATTCCATTAAGAACATAAGGAAAATCTTAACATGAAAAACGCGCAAACTATCAACTGGAGTCACAGGTTTTGGTAACTTCAAAATTGTTTTAGGAATAAGGGAATATTTTTGCAGAGTAACACAAGAAAATAAAGTAGTATCAAATTTTATTTAATTTTAAGAAAAACGGATTTATAGTGAAACAGAAATAAAAAAAAGTGATTCTTGTTTGTAGTGTATTGTTGTTTTAGTTTTGTGTAATTTCTTTTGTATTAATAATATGTTTTGTATTGTGTTATTTACTTGCGGTATTTTTATCTTGTAAGATATATTTGTTGTGGTGTTCCTTTAGTGCAAGAGGGCGAAGAGACCAGATGTGTCTGACTGTCTGGGGTTCCCTGTATTAACGGGGAGACGCAGACAGTGTTGGAGCATCTCGTCTGCTCGTCCAGTGTATCAAAAAGTCAGAAAAAGGATTAAAGTATATACTCTACGTATGACCTTAATCTGAAACTGAAAACTGACGAGTAAAGAGAGAAAGAAAAATAGTTAGTTTTGGGTTGTTTTCCTGTACCGTACGGCTGCTCCCGGTTCCTAATATTTATACTTGTTTTATCGAAAATCTGAGCAGAAGAGGTCGTACGGTGAACCAAGACTCTGTCAGTGCCCTTTCTCTCAACATCCAGTCGGTTTTCAGTTGGCTTATTTTTAAGTTTATTAAGTTTAAATTTTACAGTTCCACTCTAAAAATAATAAATAATTTACGTAACTTTTAGTTTACAAATACATAACAGGATAACATCCTATTATAATAAATTTTTAACTCAATTGCTCAAACTCAAATAGATTAGATTTAGCTTGCCGGCTAGTCGTCACATTAGCTAACAATAGGCAAATAAAAATCTTAGCGGCGGCGGCATCCCAGCAGATCCAGCAGGGGAGCTCAGGTTTAGAATAAGGGGTCTCTCCTATTAGGTGCTCACACGCTGTAACTCTGGCCCACTGCGCCCTTACATGTTAAAAAGCCAGTGTTTGGTGTATTTGGCAAATTCTTTATTCAACAACGACTTTTATGGGTAGTTGCACAAGTCAACTACCCATCCCCGATGCCGATGCCGGACGGATTCAGCATTTTCCGTCTTGAATTACGTGAGTAGAGCTTTGCTCCTCGCTTAATTGGTGGGTGAAACCGAGCCTTTCTTTCTTAAAAATTAGCGCACGACAAAAAACCTCTAAAGTTCCTTGTAACCTTTTTGATCTTCCTTTTCAAATCAATTGCTACGATCACCGCTCGCTTTACTTTATATGCGTTACCGTTTACTTAAAAATAATAAAAGTTTGTTTAAAAATTGTTCTTGTTAAATTTTGTAAAATATGTGCAATCGATATAAATATTTGTTAAACTTGGAACCGTAATAAATAACAATCTTTATTAAGTTAGTGTCATAATTATATAAACAAACATGCATAATTTTAGCATTTCATCTTTTATAAATTCGGACCTGGGCTGGTACTCACCAACATTTGCCGTCCTGATTTTTGAAAATCTAAAAAATAAAATTTGATGAATCTCGAATAAATCGAAAACAAATGTATTTTGTTAAATGAAAATATGAAAACTGTAGTAGAGCGAAAAAAGCTTTATATAAATTTCGCAAAACCTTAGATGTATTTGATGGTTTAAAATGACAAAAGACTCTTAACTCTACCGTATTTTGGTGCAAAAATAACCAAACACCAAACTTCACTAGTATTTTGATCGCGTTTCAAAGCGCAAAATTAAAATTTTTACCCTTGAAATGACTACTAAATAGGTTTTAACTAATTTTTTAATGTATTTTACAAACCGAGTGGATTTCGGTTACGTGTTTAGCACATTTGTGCTGAATACAAAAATTTGGTCTCTGGTTTTTGGTTATTTTTTCACCGAAATACGGTAGAGGTAGGATAATCTTGTCATATTAAACCATGAAGTACATCTAATTTTTTATACAGAGCTTTTTTCGCTCTACTAGTTTTCATATTTTCATTTAACTTCGTTTTTGATTTATTCAAGATTTATGAAATTTTATTTTTTAGGATTTCGAAAATCCGGACGGCAACCGTTGGTGAGTTCCACGGTTGCCGTCCGGATTTTCAAAAACCTAAAAAATAAAATTTGATAAATCTTGAATAAATCAAAAACGAATGTATTTTGTTAAATGAAAATATGAAAACTAGTAGAGCGAAAAAGCTCTGTACAAATTGCATAAAAAATTAGATGTACTTCATGGTTTAATATGACAAGATTATCCTAACTCTACCGTATTTTGGTGCAAAAATAACCAAAAACCAGAGACCAAATTTTTGTATTCAGCACAAATGTGCTAAACACGTAACCGAAATCCACTCGGTTTGTAAAATACATTAAAAAATTAGTTAAAACCTATTTAGTAGTCATTTCAAGGGTAAAAATTTTAATTTTGCGCTTTGAAACGCGATCAAAATACTAGTGAAGTTTGGTGTTTGGTTATTTTTGCACCAAAATACTGTAGAGTTAAGATGCTCTTGTCATTTTAAACAATCAAATACATCTAATTTTTTGTGCAACTTATATAAAGCTTTTTTTGCTCTATAAGTTTTTGTATTTTCATTTAACAAAATACATTCGTTTTTGATTTATTCGAGATTTATTGAATTTTATTTTTTAGGTTTTTCAAAATCCGGACGGCAAATGTTGGTGAGTATCAGCCCTGCGCCGACCGCTTTATGTTTGCGGCCGTTCCGTCCACAACTAAAAAAACCGTTAGGAATTTCTCCTCAAGCCCATTCACCCCCTGTTTTCTCTATCATTGTGAGCAAAGATTGCAAAGCAAAGATCCAGATAATTATTCTCACGAGTTTATTGTAAAACAAGCTGATACATACCTAGCTCGATATAAACTGAAACCAATTATTTTCATTTTGTGTTTGAAATTATTTTAACTGAAGACCAATCTACCCCTGGCAGATTGAAATCTCCAGTTAAAACAATGGTTCCTACAAAGTTTTCTGTTAAATTTTTAATTAACGTTATAATTAAATTATTTGTTTCTTTGCAAGTTCTAGGTTCTCTATAAATACCAATGAATCTCAGTTCAAATGAATTCTGTAGAAAAATGTCAACCGCTACAAGTTCTATTGCATCATACTTTTTCTCAATTTCAACTTCAACTACTCTTAAAAAATTTTTAATTAATAGAATTACTCCTCGCCGCTGCTGTCGATCCCTTCGATAAAGATTAAATTCTCTGTTTTTGATAATTATTGCATTTGTAGGTGTTTCAGTAAGCCACGTTTCAGAAATAAAGCAAAAATTAACGACGCCATAAATAAGGCTTTCTCCTGAAATCAGAACATCAAACTCATCTAGGGAGTTAGCAAGGCTTCTTGCATTCATACACAAAATATTTATACTTGGTATATGTTTTAATTTATGATGATCAGGTCGCATAATATCCTATTTTGAAACCTCTAGGGGAGCCTTGAGAGTGATGTTGAACAAAAAGGGATCACCATCAGCATAATACCGAAGTGATTTTTTTTGCTCTCTAAGCTCCTGAAGTTTGCCAAGCAACTATTTTTGAAAGACTCGTTGTTCCTCATTCGGTGACGGCCTTACATAAACTCTGTGAAATTTAGTGATCTCCCTAGTCGTCTTCCTGAACGTACAGCTCAATGACTGACTGATTGAAATACAAATAATATATTTTTGGCACGAGCACGATCGTGATCTTTGCTGATGATTCTGCCGACGTTTTTAATAGTAAAAACGTTTAAAGGTGCGGTGCAAGTCAAACTTTTTGTCTTTTAGCCCTTTTTTCAACAAAATATCTGCAGTGGTTCAAGAGTTATGACCCTTCCCCAAAAAAAAAATGGCATTTTTTGACAATTCTGTACGTGACAAACTGCTCAATGGGTATTAGGATTTACGTTACATATTATAAACTCAAAGAAAGCGATTATTTTCTACTTTAATTTTATACCTTAATTGTTAAGATTGGTGCAGTATTTGTCGAGATATTGCGTTTCTCGTACAAAAAATTCAATTTTTTTAATAAAAACAGGAAGTGAAGGAAAGAAAGATTGGGCAAACTTCACAAAATCAGTGCCGTCGTTTGATGTTTTAAACAAAAAAACCGCGGGTTTTTTGTACGGCAAACGCAACAATCTCGACAAATACTGCATCAATCTTAACGATCAAGGTATCAAATTAGAGTAAAAAGTAGCCGCTTTCTGCGAGTGCATAATTTGTAACGTAAATCGTAACACCCATTGAACAATTTGTCACGTACAGAATTGTTGAAAAATGCCGTTTTTGGGGGGTCATAACTCCTGAACCACTGCAGATATTTTCTTGAAAAAAATTTTGTGGACTATTGGGGGCAGGGGTAAGGTTTTCATAAAAATTATCAGAATCGAAGACAAAAAGTTTGACTTCGCACCGCACCTTTAACGTGAGTGGATACAATCTTTAACGTAAGTGGATAAAAATCACTCCAATCATAAAATTTTTTTTGATTTTTTGGGTTTTGCTTAGGCTTAGGAAAATAATAAGGTTTTTACTCTTCAGTTTAAAAAGCATCATTAAATACAAATTCACCATGATAAAGTTTTACTTGATTTTTAGGTTTTGTTTAGGCTTAGGTTCTCAGTTTTTTCAATAAATCATTTAATAAAAGTTTATCATGATAAAAATTTTACTTGATTTTCGGCTTTTGCTTAGGCTTAAGTAAAAAAAGGTTTTCAATACATTGTTTTAGTTAAAAAATAGAAGGAACTTGTGTTTTGAAAAGTACGTTTACAAAATCGCATCCAAAAGGCGAGTTTTCCGAAGACAAGATATTTTAAAGACGAGTTTTCCAAAGACGAGTTGTAGAAGTTGAGATGTTGAAATTTGACGAGATGTTGATGTGTAAAGAAAGACAAAATTTCCGGGAACCATTTAATTGTTGCCAGATTGAATTCAACAAAATTTTAAATTTAAGTTTTTTGGTTTTGCAGCGTGGTGTATATGGTAAATTTGATTTTGAAAAAATTTATTTTTATTAATAAAAAAAACTACTTGTATTGCCAATAATTGTTTGCATTAACTTTTTCGTTTGCAATGTCGCTTGGTGTAGCAAATCTAATTCATAATGTGCGCCGTGTGCAGTTTGCTTTTTTGTTTTGTATTTTTACTGTACTTTATTGTCGCGTATTATTGAGTAA
Organism: Microlaimidae sp. YZB2_3; assembly: GCA_030248175.1. Taxonomy (NCBI): domain Eukaryota; kingdom Metazoa; phylum Nematoda; class Chromadorea; order Desmodorida; family Microlaimidae; species Microlaimidae sp. YZB2_3. The sequence continues at coordinate 2,483 of JASAMX010014155.1, read as the reverse complement.
GCACCCGTTTGTTATTGACCCAGGCAAATTTTTCACCAAAAATACAATCGACTACTAAATTCTTAAAAACTAAAAAATGGGACTCAATTTAAAAACTGCGCATTGCAAGTTTATTTAATAAATGTGTTCATAACAAAACTACATTCTTTTTAATGCGTGTTCAATAGGGATTTATGCATACAAAATATGAAAAAAAAACTGTGGCGCCGGAAAGCCGGAAAGTCTGCGACTGTTTGGTCGAGGACAAGAAGGCTATTTTTAGGATTCAAAATTTTAATAGTATAATTTCACAACCTTATGTGCACCATTGTGACATTATTATCAGGTTTTTTTATTGGATTTTTGAAACAGATGACTTTCTATCTCACTCTACTTTTTATAGGTGTACATTTTGTGGATGTAACACGTACAATTTGGGGCCTCTCGGAAGTTTGTTTGTATATTGCAAGTTTATGTTCCGATAAAAGTACTTTGTTTGCTATTTGCCTTTTTGTGTATTTTTTGTGTGTTAATGAAATATAAACAAACTAAGAATATAACTAATAATTGGAAAATTATTCGTAAAGTTAAAAGATTTCAGGAGCACTGTAATTAATAAATTTTTTATACCCAACGGATCGAGCTAAAGTGTGGAATATTGTAGCTTAAGTCCAAAAAATCCAAATATTAAATGTTACACAGATTGTTTTAATACTAAAGGAGGTATTTGCTAAAGGAAACGTAAATTATTGAACCAACAATACGAAACCACGCATTTTAACACATTAAATAAGTGTAAGTTTTTAATACTGAACGAACCAAGCTGAAATTTCAAAATATTGTAGCTTAAGTCAAAAATATAAATTTTAAATTTAAAGCAGATTGGTTTAATATTAAAATAATTGTTTATTAACCATATGGGCATGGCCTCTTTGATTTTAAGAGAAGAGGGCATCCCCCAAAATATCCCATTTTTAGTGTTGTTAGTACTGGGACCCCAAAATTTTCGAAGAAATGTTTGCAGTTTCAGTGTTTTTTGACAGAGGGAGGTATAACCCCCCAAAAAAACCAGGTCTACTTAGATATCGCGCTGGACTGAGAAGATCAGGTTAAGGATATAAGGAAAGCGGTGCGGGTAATTTTGTTTCTGTTTATCTTTGCCTCCAGTTATGGGTCATTACTCATTACAAAAGGGTCCAAAAAATTCAAATTTATTTGTGCGAATATGCGCTTTCTGTCATAACCTTTTGGGTACAAGTTCCATACGTGTACCAAAATTCGATTTGACCGATTCAAAAGTAATTACAAATTGTAAAACATCTTTATAGCATAAATTGAACACGTAAACCTCATTTTTGTGGTTAATTTTTGGATTTGAGCCTATGAAAAAAAGTTATGAGCCGATTTGTACCCAAAATTTGCACTTTTTTGGGATGTACAATTTATGTTATTAAGAAAATTTTTTTATTAAGCATTTAATCAAATCAATATTATTTTTTTCGTATAACCAAGTGTCTAGCAGTTACAAATATACTTTTATTTTTTTCATGGTAGCTACCATTTTTTTAAAGTAACCGTTCAAAGACCCACTAAATTTTAGTTGTGAAAAAATTAAAATTTTTGAAAAACAACTTATTTTAATAAAAATTAATTATATTACAATTTTGTTTGATTTTTAGGTTTCGCTTAGGCTTAGGAACAATAAATCTGTGAAAAACTAAGTTTAAATCAGCGTTTAAAGTCAAACAAATTTTCTTGTCCCTGTTTTTGGTGGTCCATGTGACTTTCGAATTTTCAATTTTTTTGAGTTCTTCAGACTTTTAGCATTGTTAAAACATAGTTTTTAATTTAGTTTCTTCGTTTACAAAATTTTTTTCTTAACATCATAAATTGCACATCCTGAAAAAGGCCATTTTTTGGGTATGAATTGATCCATAACTTTTTATCGATAGCTTAAATATAAAAAATAACCACAGAAATGAGGTCTACGTGTTCTATTTAGGATATAAAACTGTTTTACAACTGGTATTCACTGTTAGATCGGTCAAATCGAATTTTGGTACACGTATGGAACTTGTACCAACCTTTTGTTATAAACTAAAAGTCATGACGGTGTAATATCGAGATGCCAGTTAATATGTTAATATTTTTTATGTTTATCCATAAGATTATATTAAATATTACCATAAATTTAGGTGCAAAAATATTTTTGTATTTTTTGTTGCATAAAATATGTGATGTTAGATTGATTGCGAAATATGGACCATTTATCGACACGCGGACGTGAAGTCGCGAATTCTCCTATATTTCTGGATTCTTATATGTTTAAATGTATAAATGATCCATGGACAGCAGCGAACAATAATGTAAGAGGAAATTCTTAAAATAAGCAAAAAACTTAACAAGTTATTCGAAAATAGGTGTATATTTTTATGATAAATCAATAAAAAAATTAAATAACTGCAAACATTTTTATTCAACAACAAAAACTCGTATATAATATG